>RQIL01030665.1:0-18134 GCA_003951145.1 Jimgerdemannia lactiflua | reverse complement strand
TTCTATAGGTCACAGTGCCATTTATTAACTATCTAATACATCAAAGATGTCCTCATATCACACTGGTAGCCTCTTCCCATCCCTTCTTTATCCCACACCCTCACTTAACTGCCCACTAACTCCATCTCTTACAAAAACAATCTCTTCCCCAATAACCTGAGCCCTTCTCTCACTCTTATCACAGATGGTCTCCACCAACTTCCTATGGCAACCCCCCTGCAGGCCCCACTCTTTCTGCCACCCCAATAGTAAGTCTATCAGTAAACTCTCTCACCTCATTACCTTTTTCTTCCTTGTTATCAGCTTGCCCTCCTTGAATACTGCCTGCCAGTAACCTGCAAGCCCCAAATCACCAATGCCCACCCCAATGTGAGCCACTCATCACTAATTCCCCCCAGCATTTGCCTCTTCAATACTTCCCAGTGATCAGTTATATGACTTCTGTAGACTCCACCCAGTCTGTCTTCTATCTCCTCCCAGAAGCTGTCTAGGACCTCACACTCACTAATAGTGCTCTCAATGAATTGAATTGAATTGAATTGAATTGAATCTAAATTCGATTCAATTCAAAAACTTTGAATCAAATTGAGGCCCAATTCAATTCAAATTAATTCAAATTGAGGTCCAATTCGATTTGAGGTTCAATTCAAACTCTATTTTTAGAAATTTAATAACTCAACAAATATATATCCAAATTCAATGATCTTTAGCTTGTTAGATTCCTCTTATATAGGGGAATCTAACAAGCTAAAGATTATTAAATTTGAATATGTATTTGTCGAGTTATTGCATTTCTAAAAATAGGGTTCAAATCAGACCCTCAATTCAATTCGAATTCAATTTGATTCAAACTCAATTCGAATTGAAAAATCCCCAATTCGATTCAATTTAAATGACTCTCAATTCAATTCAATTCAAATTGATTCAATTTGTTTGGAAGTACTACTCACCAAGCCAGTGTTCTGAAGTCTGCACCCCCCCCCCCTCCTGCCTAACTCCCAAACACTCCTCACACTCAAAGGCCTCTCCTGGCTCCAGATGGCCTGACTGAAAGTTCAACATCACATTCCATCTTAGTACCCTTCACTACACCATCCAGAATTTGGGGGACATCTACTTCTTCATCTCCATCCCCTGAGTCCATTGCCTTCCCAGTCCCACTCCTCCTCAATCCCCACTCACTGCCATCCCTCTGGCCAAAGATTCTGTCCTATTCCACCCTGACTCTCCACCCCAGCCCCCAGG
Organism: Jimgerdemannia lactiflua; assembly: GCA_003951145.1. Lineage (NCBI taxonomy): Eukaryota > Fungi > Mucoromycota > Endogonomycetes > Endogonales > Endogonaceae > Jimgerdemannia > Jimgerdemannia lactiflua. The sequence continues at coordinate 16,889 of RQIL01030665.1, read as the reverse complement.
TCAAAGTTTATTGCCAGTACATCTCTCAACAGTAGCTTGTGCCACTGTTATATTCCTGCACCCTGCTGTCCAGTCTCTATAGGGCCCTCCCACCTAACACCAATTCTGTGTGCCCCCCTGACTACCCCCCACCAGAACCCCCTATACCGGAGCCTTCTACTCCCTCCTCTCTCCACCAATGCCCATAGGTCCCCTAGCCTCCCACACCTTCTGCATCAAAGGGACCCATCCACTATCTTTCAACACTGCTGCCCTCTTCAACCACCAAGCACAAAGACAGTACAGCTGTCTAGAGAAGTCCATCAGTCCTAGACCCCTTCTCTCCACCAGTATCACCAAGACTTCCCACTTAACCTGACTTCTGTGGCCTGTCCAAATCCACTCTCTTGCCAACTTCAACAGCCTCTTGACCACCCATGCTAGAAAGTCCAAATGATATGCCAGATACCACAACTTCAGCATCTAGTAAATGTTCAATATAGTCACCCTGCCTATCAGAGAGATATGCCGCCCTCCCCAGCTCCTCAGTACTTCTCTCCATACTCCCACCTTGGTCTCCCACTATGCCTTAGGCAGTACTAATCCATACACTAAAAGAAAAATTCCCAAGTACTGCACTGCCTGTCCAGGGGAGATAATAGTACTAATGATATCTCCTCCAACCAATCTATTTCCCAGGTCCATCATTTCACACTTGTACCAGTTTAGCTTCTGTCCAGAGTACCATTCATACCATCCTACAGCCTCCTTAAGCTCTACTATATCCTCAGTAGTGCCCAGGCCACCACAAAGGCCCCCACTTTCCAATTCACAACCAGTACAGTCAACTCTTCAATTCTTCTTCTAACTCTATCCAACAGTGACTCCAAGGACAATGTATATAAAATCAGTGACAAGGGATCCCTCTGTGGCACCCCTTGCCCAAGGGGGAAGGTGACTTCCCTATATCCATTTACCATAATTGCCATCTGACTTCCCTCTAGAAGGTGGACAATTGTATTCCCCAGTACCTCAGGAATCCCAATTCTCTCCAATACCTTTCTCAGCCAGATCTGCCACACTCTATCATAAACCTTCTCCTGGTCTAAAAAAACCAGCTGGCCATCCACTTCAGTAGCTCTAGCCCCTTCAATAAAACCATACACCCAAGCTATGCCATTTCTGATCAGCCTCCCCCCAACAAAGCCCTGCTGCTCCTCTCCCAGAACCTGCTGGGCCACTACCTGTAGCCTTACCACCAGCACCTTTGTGACCAACTTTCCATCCATATCCAGGAGTATAATTGGGCACCAATTCTTTCAGTCCTCCCTCTGTCCCTTATTCTTATAGAGTAGTGCCACTAATTCCAACTTCTGACTCCCAAGCCAGGACCTAGACTCAATCACTTCATCACACATATCTCTCATCTCATGGTATACCTCCTTTACCTTCACCATCTTCTTCCAGAAGTCCCAGGGCAGCCCATCCTCTCCAGGGGCAGTCTCTAACTTCATAGTTACTAAACATACAAAATCTCCTCCTCTCTTATCTATCTTGTCAGCTCCTCTAGCCCTTCCACCCTAGGGGGGGCACTAGTCCTCCAGACACTCTGCAATGGCCTCACTGTCTGCACCTCCCTCTTCCTTACTCTACAGCTTCCCCCAACTAAGAGAGTTGTTCATGTTTCATCTACTATAACAAATACCAGTTTCATGGCTTCTTCTATTTTCCATCCTAGACATTCTACTGCTTTCTTGGTAATAAGATATTCTTTTACTCTAGTATCAATGATAGCTTCAAAGATCTGGTCCTCAATCTAATAGATGGGGTAAGCTAATGTCTTACATTTGTTCTTACTCTCTTCACTTGAGTTTTCATATATTATTAATTCAACTATTCTCTAATCTTGATCTTTTATAATATCCTAAATTCCAGTTCTTATCTATTGTTTGAATATTGGAATTTCAGCCAGTTGACCAAAGGTTGCAATGATCTTCTAATCCTTGAGGTCCTTGAAAATATCATATTTGAAGGTCTTGCTCTTGTGTAACTTCTGCTTCTTCTTTTCTTTACTTGATGGGATGGTGTTTCAAATGATAACTTTTATTACTTATTTAAGTTCTATGTCTTATTTATACTCCATATCTTGATCAATCTCTTCTAACTGAGTCTTCTTTTTAATTATCACTTCTGGTCATTTTGCCTAAGTTTAGACCTTCTTAGGTCTTCTTACAGATTTCTTATAAGGGTCATTTCAAACATCCTTCTTACTTGAGATAGTAGAATAAGCTTCCCATTACTCCTTCTATTCTCAATCTCTTTAAAGGTAGTGGTATTTATCTATTTATAGTTTCAGATTGCATTGCTTGGCTGGGCCTTGCAATTGCTTTCTGCTATACAATTGAAGACATAATGATCTTCTTATCTATACCCAAAGTATATTACTAATAGTCTTTCATTTGTGGCTACAAATTTCTATATTGGCTTTTGGCTTTTAAATTTTTTAACTATATCACTAAAATATGCAGTTATTTATACAAATTAGTTAACTAGTTCCTCTATTGGATCAGTCTTTCTCTACTCTTAAGATTGAAATTACTATTATTATTAAGGGTTTATATTAACCATGGCAGCTGAAACTGTGTGAGTTATTCTTGGTACTTATTCATTCTTTAGTCTAGTTATTCTTTCTATTATATGACCTTATGGATGTCTCACAGTCCAATATCTCTAGGCATAGATGATCTTTTATTTCAGTTTAGTATTATTGGAGTAGATCAGATTACTATTGCAATTTTTTGATAGATATTCTTCATAAAGATATTTTCAGCCTCTTGATCTTGAACTATATCTGGATAGTTGGAAAATGACTATTTGGTATCAGATTTAGGTATAGAATATATTTGAGTCTTCAGACATTCCTTGGCATATAGTATTCAGTTGGTCCTTTAGAGCTTACTTCATTTTGTCAGAATAATAGATGAGCCATACTTTAATAGCTGTTAGTCATTCTACTTCAGTATTCTCTATATAATTGACTTTAGTAAATATAGTTCTTGCTGAGCCTCAAAGGCTTACAGAGAGTAAAGCTACTTGCTATATTGCTATCAAAGTCTTTATGGTATCATATTGCTTGAAATCATCAATAAAGATAAATATAAATTTATTGGAGATATATTCATAGAATACTAGTGATCTTATATCCATTCTGTCTAATTATATTGTATAGATTCTTGTAGTAGTTATTCATTGTTTAGCTTAAAAGTGAGAGATTCATCTTAAATTACTAATCAATAGGTATCAAGTTGTAATATAGGAGACACTAAGTATAATAAGTATATCAATTTCTTTATCTTGAATTATTCTCTTCTTGACTTCCAGAGTTAGTAAGTTTCTTAAGACCAAATATATCAAAGATATAATCCCAAAGATCTCTTTATTAGTATACTTATTCTTTTCTAATACTTTTGATCTGAGGTTTATTTACTTAAAGATACTGGATTATTTATATAAGTTTGCTAGCTATAAGGTAGCTAAGTTATGACTATTCTTCCTATGAGTCATTTTTCACAAGTATTGAATCATTTATATCTACTAAGATTTCTATAATTATGAAAAATTTATATATGTGAAATCTTTACAGTTGTTAAAGTTTTTATATTTGTGAAATGACTGTTAAGACTATACTATATGTAGGAATCAGATTTAGGTACTGCAATCAAATATCTATTCTTCTGATTCATATTACTAATTTGGATTAACTATTATAATAATAAGGATTTTTATCTTCTGGACTCCAATTTCTCCAAATAAATAGATACTGATATATCTTTTAGTAGTTTATACTACTGGGGTCTCTGGCTCTTCTTAAGGAATGGGTACTCTTTCTGTACTAACTTATATAGTTCTCAATAGCTTATTTCTTACTTCTAGAGATGTCAACTATAAGAATTATATGAGAGAAACTTTCAATTTGGCTTCTTGAATCTTCTATCATACTTTATTATAGTTGTCTTATACTATAATCTTTGGAATATATTTCTTTCAGGGCTTTAGAATCCTTGTTTCTAACTCTAATTCTCCTTTCATTTCTTTATCTTTAGTTAATAGAGAATCTTTTTTATAAACTATTATTTCTAAAGTAAAGAGTGAAGGAAATTATAGGTATAATATCTTATTTATTTAGTTTTTTCTTCTCTTAGATAGTTCTTTTGCCAGTCCTTCTTATTGATTATCCCACAGGTCTCTTTCTTTTCTCATTAGAGTAGATAGTTTTTATATAACTTAATATTAGTTGGATACAGATCTAGATCACTATTCCTTATTATTACTTTACTATAGTCTTCAATTAGATGAGTTTCAGTCTTTTTGTTGTATATATCCTTTCAGTTTAATGGTTTAGAGTTTCTTTAGTTTTCTTGGTTGGTATGATCAGAAGTATAGTATTCTTGCTTTCCATAGCTATAGTATTAGACTGGTGCTCTGTCTCTTGGTAGATAGCTCTGATTTTTATAAGATAGATAACTCCATTAATAATTCTGATTTTTACATAATAGATAGCTTAACTTATAATTCTGATTTTTATATATAGTGAGTTTTTCAATTTATTCCACCAATCTATCCAATTTCAAATTGAGGTCTTGAATTTTATTCTTATCTTTCTTCTACTCCTTTATAAGTTTATCCCTTCTGAGGTTTTCTTGGAAGATTCCTTATAAGGTTATAATGAGAAGGTCCTTCTTCTTCTCCTTTTTGTTATTATTTCAAGTAATTCTTTACTTGATATCAAAATATCAAAATATCCTTAAGTAGTATCTACTTATTTCTCAGACTTTCTGATGCTTAGGGTTCAAATATACTGAGTAATATTGGGTGGAATTTTATTCATAAATATTATTAGTGTAATGGTTCTAGTTTCTAAGTAAGGAAGTGACTTAATTCAGGAAGTTCAAAGTAGCTCAAAGAGATACTCAGAGTTCTAAAAGATCTTGTAGTTTCTGAGAGAAAATATTCTGAGCTTTATTTATAAGAATAGAGAGGATATTTATACAAGATCTGAAAGAAGGATCCAAAAGGATTTGAGAAATCAATAGAAATGCTAAGAGGGAAGTCCTCTCAGCAAAGATGACAAATAAAGTTCCACAATGTTCCATGAAGTTCCATGACTAGCTAAAACTAGAATAGCAGTGACTAGAATGTTCTAGTAAGGCTTGGTGCCAAGAAAGGATTTCTAAGTATTCAAAAGATGCTGGAAGGTTTTGGAAGATACTAGAAAAGATAAAGAAAAAGAGTAAACTACACTGAAATATTACATCTCCTTCTCTTTAAGAATCAATATCTTTATTGAATTCAGAAGATAATATAAGAAAATAAAACCAAAAGAAAATACAAATAAAATATATTAGCTCATTAGCAGGACCAGTCATTCTTGTATAAGGCAAGGGCCAAAGTATCATCTTGATTGGATGAGAACTGGTTTGAACCTCATTGGTTGCAGGCTTTGCAGAGTTCTTTTGTAAATCTTGTTGCTGATGCTATATCCCTTAGAGTGCCCCAATACATAGTGTATCTGATTAGTACAGTATGTCATCTACTATCCAAGAGGAGAATCTTATGAGTAGTCAATGAGTTTCTTTTTGCTTGAACTCTTGAATGAGGTCTTGGGAGTTCTTGAGATTGGTGGCAGGTTTCCAGGTGGTGTCATATTCAGGGTAGCCCATCCACTTGACTAGATATTCTGTGTAATAGTATTGGACTTATTTGTCTAGGATTTTCTCAACTTCATACTTGATGTGGCCTTTGACCATGACTGGTGCTGAGGGCATCAGAATTTGACCAGAGTAAGGGGGTGGCTGGTTTCAGGCCTTAAGTTGTGACATATGAAATACTGGATATATACATATAGTTGTTGGTAGACTGAGATAGTAAGAGTAGGTAGAGACTTGTTCAGTGATCTCAAAGGGTCCAAGGTACTTGGGTTGGAATTTGGCTGACTGGCAGTTGACTTGAGATTGGGCCTTGATGTTATTGGCTTTGAGTAGAACTATATCTCCAATAGTATAGGTGATATCACATCATTTCTTATCTGCATACTTAGCTTAATATTGTTGAGTCTTTTGCAGATTCGCAGTAGTGATCTTGAGAAGAGAATCCATATTGTCAATAAGGTTCTGAGCAGTGGGGACTTATATGTGACTGGATTGCTGGAATGAGACTAGGCTTGCAGGGGTCTCAGGATTTTGACTATGTAGTAGCTGAAAAGAGAAAAGACCAGTAGATGATTGGACTGTGTTATTGTAGGTGAACTCAGCATAGGTCAGGTAGTAGTCCCAATCATCTTACTCATAAGATACATAGTTTCTGAGCATTTGTTTAAGTATTCTGTTCATTCATTTGGTTTGTCTATTGGTTTAAAGGTAGAAGGCAGTGGATATGGCAATTTGAGTTCCAAGAGTCTTAAAGAGTGCTTACCAGAAGTGACTTATGAATTTTGAATTACAGTTACTGACAATTACTTAGAGAAGTCCATATTGGTAGAAGACAGACTTGAAGAAGATTCTTGCAATTTCAGGGACAGTAGCATTAGTTGTGGTTGGCTCAGCAATTATAATCTTAGTGAGATAGACCACAAATACAATGATGGCATCATAGCCTGATTTGGTTCATGAGAGTTGTACAATTAAGTCCACTATGACTTGCTCGAACTTCTTGGTTAGAATTGGTAATAGTTGTAGAAATCAAGTAGGTGTTTGATTGTTTGACTTATTTCTTTGGCAAAGATCACAACTTTGAACATACTCTTTGATTTCCTTAAACATGTTGGGCCAGTAGTAGTCTTGTTGAATGTTCTTGATGGTCTTCTCGATTCCAAGGTGACCAGCTAGTGGGGAGTCATGATATTCATGAAGGATCTTGTATCATAGTTCAGGATTAGCAGGAATGTAAACCTTGTCTTAATAGTACATGAGGTTGTCCTTGAAAGTGTAACATTTTAGAGTAGTTTATTTCTTTTTCTTTGTCTTTCTAGTACTTTCCATAACCTTCCGGCACCTTCCAAATGATTAGAAATCTTTTTTTGGCACTAAGCCATAGCTAGAATATTCCAGTTACATCTATTCTAGTCTTAGCTAGTCACAGAACTTCATGGAACATTGTGGATCTTTATTTGTCATCATTGCTGAGAACTTCCTTCTTGGCATTTCCATTGATTACTCAGATCCTTCCGGATTCTTCTTTCATATCTTGTATAAATATCCTCTCTGTTTTCATGAATAAAGCTCAGAATATTTTCTCCCAGGAACTACAAGATCTTCTGAATTCTTAGTAACTCTTTGAGCTACTTTGAACCTCTAGAATTTAGTAACTTCCTCATTTAAGAAACTGGAACCATTACACTTGGTAGCAGTGGTTAAGTTACACCTTGCCTAAACAAGAAACCTCTCAAGAAACCCCTCAAGAACTACTCGAACACTATGGACACCAATGACTGGGGCAATACTCCTTACAACAACTATGTCCCACAGAACACTCCCTATGTTCAACAAGAAGAAGAGGATGAAATTCCTACTCAGTCAGCTGGGACCCTAGAAAGCCTCTTGCACACTGTACTGGCTCAAATTTCCCAACTTCAAGAACGACTGGACAAGAAGGAGGGCAAAGCTCCTATATCTACATTGGCACCCACAATGATATCTCCGACAGCAGTCACCATCAAGCCTCAGAAGCCTGATACCTTTGATGGCCAAAGAGAAGGACTGTCTACCAACACTTGGCTTTTCCAATTGGAGCAGTATGGAGAACTGACCAATTTGGATGAAGCAGTACTAGTCCAATTTACCACCACACTCCTCTGAGGGAATGCTGCAATCTGGTGGTGAAATCATGTCTAGAATACAAGATTCTCTGGCTGAATCAAGGTCTGGAGTGAATTCTCAGATACCATTCAAGGCCAATTCAAGCCTATCAACAGCACCAAGGTTGTGCGAGACCACCTGGCAAACGTCAAACAACTCAAGTCTGTGCTAGCATACAATGCACAATTCCTGTCAATTCTACTGGAGCTACCTCATGTCACTGAAGATGAGAAGGTCGACAAGTATATCCAAGGTCTCAAAGGATAAACATGAGTTTGTGTTGAACTAGAAGAACCCAAAGACCTAGATACAGCAATGAAAATTGCTGATAGGTTTGATGTCATCACCTATGGCAACCACTTCAAGCAGAAGAGACCACCATTCAACAACAACCACAGAAGGGAGGAAACCAAAGTCAGAACTGTTGGACCTGCCCCCATGGACCTAGACACCATCGACAAGAACAAGAAGAACAAGCTGACACCTGAGGAAAAGGAGTGCCTTAAGAAGGCTGGAGCACTGACAGCCTGGCCACATTGCCACCAAATGTCCCAAGAAGACTGCTGAATTCAAGAGGATCCTGGTCCTGTCCAAAGACACTCAGTCAAACAAGAAGTTGTGCTCAATTTCATGCAAGTTAACTCCAAGGCCCAAATCCCTCAAGCACAGTCAGAAGGAGCCATTGGTTTGGACCTTCAGTCAGTACAACAAGTCACTATTCCTGCCCATGAGAGAAGGCTCATTCCAACTGGCCTTGCAGTTGAAATACCCAAGGAACACTATGCAAGAATTGCTCCAAGATCTGGTCTCAGTGTCAAGTACTCACTGGATGTTGGTGCTGGAGTCATTGACCCTGACTTTCAAGAAGAAATGCAAGTCCTACTAGTCAACCACAAGGACCAACCATACACTGTCAATGAAGGTGACAGAATCGTACAGCTCATCCTAGAGCAAGCCACTCTACCTGCCATCAAGGAGGTTACCAAGTTGTCTTCAACTAAGTGAGATCAGAAAGGCTTTGGCAGCACTGATCAAGTTGCTAGCATAGCTGAGAACTGAGCCAATTCAATGCTCATCTTCAAAGGTCTAGTCAAAGGTCAAGAACTAGATGTTCTCATAGACAGCAGAGCTGTTGGGAACTTCATCAACAAGAACCTCATTGACAAGCTCAAGATTCTCACCAAGCCAGTCAGCAAGAATAGTGGAGTTGTCACTACTGATGGCACAACTGACTCAATTGCCACCAAACTTCCCCTGAAGATTCAGAAGTATTGGGAACATCTAGATTTTGAAGTGGCACCCCTAGGAGATCATGACCTGATCCTAGGCAAGCCCTGGCTTATACAACATAACCCACACATTGATTGTACCAAGAATGAGGTTACCCTAATTCAAGATGGAGTCAACATTACAATCAAGCCAGACAAGACTCAGATGAAAACTCCAATTGCCACCCTTTTGGCAAACCAGTTCAAGAAGGCTCTTAAGAAAGCTACCTGTGCCTTTATCGCACTGATCTGACCCAAGAAAGAAGACAAGAAGCTGTCAATCAGTGAAAGTATCAAGCTACTGCTAAACAAGTACAAGGATGTCTTCCCAGACAAACTACCTGGTCTACCACCTTCAAGAGACCATGACCACGAAATCAAGCTGGTACCAGATGTGGCCATCCCTAAGAAGAAGATGTACCACATGTCACCACTTGAAATTGAAGCAGTCAAGAAGGAACTCAACGAACTCATTGAGCGAGGAGCCATTCAGCCAAGCAAGTCACCCTTTGGCTCCATAGTCCTGTTTGTCAAGAAAAAGGATGATACCCTGTAAATATGCATAGACTACCATGCACTCAACAAGATTACCATCAAGAATCACTACCCACTGCCACTTATTGATCAAATATTTGATGCTCTTAAGAATGCCAAGTACTTCACCAAGATTGACCTGACCTCTGGGTATCACCAAATTAGAATCAAGCCAGAAGATATACTCAAGACTACCTTCATGACACCCTTTGGACTTTATGAATTTCTAGTCATGGCCTTTGGTCTCACCAATGCACCAGCAACCTTTCAAGACCTCATGCAAACTGTCTTCAAGGATCAGCTCTATATCTTTATACTCGTGTATATTGATGACATCCTGATCTTCAGCAGCACTGAAGAAGAATATCTCAAACACCTCGAACAAGTCCTCAAGATCCTCCACAAACACAAGCTTTATGCAAAGCTCAAGAAATGTGAATTCTTCAAGGATCAAGTCGAATACTTTGGACACATTGTATCAGCCAAAGGAATTCAAGTAGACCCAAGGAAAATACAAGCCATTGAACAGTGGCCCATACCAATAAGTCTCACCAAACTTAGGTCCTTCCTTGGTCTGGCTGGATACTACTGCCGATTTGTCAAGAACTTCTCTGACATAGCAGAATCTTTAACAAACCTCCTGCAAAAGCAACCCAACTCTGACCTCTTTGTTCCCTACATCTGGGACACCTTCTGTCAACAAGCCTTTCAAGAACTCAAGAACCACCTGACCCATGCACCTGTCCTTAGAAACATAAATCCAAACTTGAAGTTCACTGTTACTATTGATGCATCCAACTTCGCAATTGGTGCAGTCATCTCTCAAGATGATGGACAAGGACACAGACCCATTGCATTCGAGTCAAGGAAATTGTCCCCTGCAGAACAAAAGCTGGCCACTCATGAAAAGGAACTCCTGGCAATCAGTGACACTATCTAGAAGGAGTTGAGTTTGACATGATCACAGATCACAGGTCCCTTCAGTACATCAACACCCAATTAACTCTTTCCCATCAACAAGCAAAGTGGAGTCAGCTACTTCAGACCTTTATCCCGAATATCATCTACAAGCCTGGCAAAACCCTGGTTATACCAGATGTGCTCTCAAGAAGGCCTGACCTTGCCACTATTTTACAAGTCACCATGGCACCCAAATTCCTTAACCAGATCAAGACGGCATACGAACAAGACTCTCTGGTTCTACAAAAGGACACCAAGGAATTCAAAGAGAAGTATACCTTCAAAGACAACCTTATGTACTATCAAGACAAGGTCTATATTCCTGCCAACCCTGAACTACAGTATAAGATCCTTCATGAACATCATGACTCCCCACTAGCTGGTCACCTTGAAACTGAGAAGACCATCAAGAATATTCAACAAGACTACTACTGGCCCAACATGCTCAAGGAAATCAAGGAGTATATTCAAAGCTGCAATCTTTGTCAAAGGAATAAGTCAAGCAACCAAACATCTGCTGGTCTTCTGCAACCCTTGCCAATTCTGACCAAGAAGTTTGAATAAGTTACAATGGACTTCATTGTACAACTCCCATGAACCAAATCAGACTATGATGCCATCATCATGTTTGTGGACCATCTGACCAAGATCACTATCACCAAGCCAACCACAACCAATGCCACTGCCTCTGAGATCACTAGAATCTTCTTCAAGTCTGTCTTCTGTCAATATGGACTTCCCCAAATAATTGTCAGCAACCGCGACCCCAAATTCACAAGTCATTTCTGGCAAGCACTCTTCAAGACTCTTGGAACTCAAATCGCTATGTCCACTGCCTTCCACACTCAAACTAATGGACAAACTGAGAAAATGAACAGAACACTTGAAAACTATGTGTCTTATGAGCAAGATGATTGGGACCACTACCTGACCTACACCGAGTTTGCCTACAACAATGCAGTCCAATCATCTACTGGTCTTTCCCCTTTTCAGTTACTACACGGCCAAAATCCTGAGACCCCTGCAAGTCTAGTCTCATTTCAGCAATCCAGTCACACACAAGTTCCCACTGCTCAGAACCTTATCGACAAAATGGATTTCCTTCCCAAGATCATGACTGCAAATCTGCTAAAGGCTCAATAACATCAAGCTAAGTATGCAGACAAGAAACATCATGATGTCACCTATACTATTGGAGATATGGTTCTACTCAAAGCCAACAACATCAAGGTTCAATCTCAAGTCAACCACCAGTCAGCCAAATTCCAACCCAAGTACCTTGGATCTTTTGAGATCACCAAGCAAGTCTCTATCTACTCTTATCATCTCAGTCTACCATCAACTATGCGAATATATCCAGTATTTCATGTGTCACAACTCAAGGCCTGGAACCAGTCACTCCCTTACCCTGGCTGAATTCCAACACCTTCAGCACCAGTTATGGTTCAAGACCACATCAAGTATGAAGTTGAGAAAATCTTAGACAAATGAGTCTGATACCATTGCACAGAATACCTAGTCAAGTGGATGGGCTACCCTGAATATGATGCTACCTGGGAACCTGCCACCAATCTCAAGAACTCTCAAGACCTTATTCAAGAGTTTGAGCAAAAAGGAACTCATTGACTGCCCGTGAGGTTCTCCTCTTGGATAGTAGATAACATACTGTACTGATCAGGTACATTATGCATTGGGGCACTCTAAGGGATATAGCATCAGCAACAAGACTTACAGAAGAACTCTGTAAACCCTGCAACTAATGAGGTTCAAACCAGTTCTCATCTGATCAAGATGATACTTTGGCCCTCACCTTATACAAGGATGGCCAGTCCTTGCCAATGAGCTGATATATTCTATTTGTATTTCTTTTTGGTTTTATTTTCTTGTGTTATCTTTCAAATTCAATGAGGACATTGATTCTTAAGGAGAGGAGATGTAATATTTTAGCATAGTTTATTTCTTTTTCTTTGTCTTTCTAGTACTTTCCATAACCTTCCAGCACCTTCTGAATAATTAGAAATCCTTTCTTGGCACTAAGCTACAGCTAGAACATTCCAGTCACATCTATTCTAGTCTTAGCTAGTCATGGAACATTGCAGATCTTTATTTGTCATCATTGCCAAGAACTTCCTTCTTGGCATTTCCATTGATTACTCAGATCCTTCCGGATCCTTCTTTCATATCTTGTATAAATATCCTCTCTGTTCTCATAAATAAAGCTCAGAATATTTTCTCCCAGGAACTACAAGATCTTCTGAATTCTTAGTAACTCTTCAAGCTACTTTGAACCTCTAGAATTTAGTCACTTCCTCATTTAAGAAACCAGAACCATTATAGAAAGTGTACTTTTTCTTAAATTCCTTGATATCCTTTTATAGAACCAGAGAGTTTTATTCATATACCATCTTGATCTGGTTAAGGAATTCAGGTGCCACAGTGACTTATAAAATAGTGGCAAGGTCAGGCCTTCTTGAGAGTACATCTTGTATAATCAGGGTTTTGCTGGGCTTATAAATGATATTTGGAGTGAAGGTCTGAAGTAACTGACTCTACTTGGCTTATTGACAGGAGAGAGTTGGTTGGGTGTTGATGTACTAAAGGGACCTGTGATCCATGATCATGTCAAACTCAACTCCTTCTAGATAGTATTGCCAGGTCTTGAGGGCATAAATGATTGCCAGAAGTTCCTTTTTGTAAGTGGCTAGCTTTTGTTTGGCAGAGGACAATTTTCTTGACTCAAAGGCAATGGGTCTGTATTCTTGACCATCATCTTGAGAGATGACTGCACCAATTGTGAAATTAGATACATTAGTAGTAACTGTGAACTTCAAGTTCAGGTCCATATTTTCAAGGACAGGTGCATGGGTCAGACAGTTCTTGAGTTCTTAAAAGGCTTGTTGATAGAAGGTATCCCAGATATAGGGAACATAGTGGTCAAAGTTGGGTTTCTTTCACAGGAGATTTGTTAAAGATTCTGCTATGCCAGAGAAGTTCTTGACAAATCGACAGTAGTATCCAGTCAGACCAAGGAAAGACCTAAGTTTGGTGAGGCTTGCTGGTACAGACCACTGTTCAATGGCTTGTATTTTCCTTGGGTCTACTTGAATTCTCTTAGCTGATACAATGTATCTGAGATATTTAACTTGATTCTTGAAGAATTCACATTTTTTGAGCTTTACATATAGCTTGTGTTTGCAGAGAATCTTGAGGACTTGTTCAATATGCTTGAGATGTTCCTCTTCAGTGCTACTGAAGATCAGGATGTCATCAATGTACATGAGTACAAAGATGTAAAGTTGGTTCTTGAAGACAGTTTTCATGAGATCTTAGAAGGTTGCTGGTGCATTGGTAAGATCAAAGGCTATGACTAGAAATTTGTAAAGCCTGAATGGTGTCATAAAGGCAGTCTTGGGTATGTCTTCTGGTTTGATGTGAATTTGATGATACTCAGAGGTAAGATCAATCTTGGTGAAGTATTTGGTATTCTTGAGGGCATCAAAGATTTGATTGATGAGCAGTAGTAGATAATGATTCTTGATGGTAATCTTGTTGAGTGTGCAGTAATCTATGCACATTCATAAGGTATCATCTTTCTTCTTAACAAATAGGACTGGGGAGCCAAAAGGTAACTTGCTTGGCTGAATGGCTCCTTGCTCAATGAGTTCATTGAGTTCCTTCTTGACTGCTTCAATTTAAAGTAGTGACATATAGTACATCTTCTTCTTGGGAATGGCTATATCTGGTACCAGCTTGATTTCATGATCATGGGTTCTTGAAGATAGTAGACCAGGCAGTTTGTCTGGAAAGACATCCTTATACTTATTTAGTAGTAGCTTGATGCTTTTGCTGATTGATAGCTTCTTGTCTTCTTTCTTCAGTTGAATCAGTGCAAAAAAGGCACTAGTAGCTTTCTTGAGAGCCTTCTTGAACTGGATTGCCAATAGAGTGGCAATTGGAGTTTTCGTCTAAGTCTTGTCTGGCTTGATTATAATGTTGGCTCCATCTTGAATTAGAGTAACTTCATTCTTAGTCCAATTGATGTATGGATTGTATCATATAAGCCAGGGCTTGCCTGGGATCAGGTTATGATCTCCTAGGGGTACTACTTCAAAATCTAAATGTTCCCAGTACTTCTGAATCTTGAGGGGAAGTTTAGCAGCAATTGAGTCAATTGGTAGAGTGGTGCCATCAGTAGTGACAACTCCACCATTCTTGCTTGCTGGCTTGGTGAGAATCTTAAGCTTATCGATGAGATTCTTGTTAATGAAGTTTCCAACAGCTCTGCTATCTATGAGGACATCTAGTTCTTGAACTTTGACTAGACCTTTGAAGATGAGCATTGAGTTGGCTCGATTCTCAGCTATACTGGCAACTTGATCAGTGCTGCCAAAGCCTTTCTGATCTCACTTGGTTGATGATAGCTTGGTGACTTCTTGGATGACAGGCAGGGTGGCTTGCTTTAGAATGAGCTGTGTAATTCTGTCACCCTCATTGATGGTGTATGGTTGGTCCTTGTGATTGACTAGCAGGACTTGCATTTCTTCTTGGAAGTCAGGATTGATGACTCCAGTGTCAATGTCCAGTGAGTGCTTGACACTGAGACCAGATCTTGGTACAATTCTTGCATAATGTTCCTTGGGTATTTCGACTGCAAGGCCAGTTGGAATGAGCCTTCTTTCATGAGCAGAAATAGTGACTTGTTGTATGGATTGAAGGTCTAAGCCAATGGCTCCTTCTGACTGTGGTTGAGAAATCTGGACCTTAGGGTTGACTTGTATGAAATTGAGTACAACTTCTTGTTTGACTGGTTGACCTTGAGTGTCTTTTGATAGAACCAGGATCCTCTTGGGTTCAGTGGTCTTCTTGGGACATTTAGTGGCAATGTGGCCAGGCTGTCAGCAAAAGAAGCAGGCTCCAGCCTTCTTGAGACATTCCTTTTCCTCAGGTATAAGCTTGTTCTTCTTGTTCTTGTTGATGGTGTCTAGATCCATGGGGGCAGGTCCAATAGTTCTGACTTTGGTTTCCTCCCTTCTGTGGTTGTTGTTGAATGGCAGTCTCTTCTGCTCAAAGTAGTTATCATAGATAATAACATTGAACCTATCAGTAATTTTCATTATAGTATCTAGGTCTTTGGATTCTTTAAGTTCAACATGAACTCAGATTTGTCCTTTGAGACCCCAGATGTACTTATTGACCTTCTTGTCTTCAGTGACATGAGGTAGCTCCAGTAGGATAGATAGGAATTGTGCATTATACACTTACACAGACTTAAGTTATTTAACATTTGCCAGACAGTCTCATGTGACCTTGGCACTATTGATGGGTTTGAATTGGCCTTGAATGGTATCTGAGAATTCACCCCAGACCTTAATTCAGCCAGAGTATCTTATGTTCTGAATATGATTTTGCCACCAGATTGCAGCATTCTCTTGAAGGAGTATGGTGGCAAATTGGACTAGTACTGCTTCATCCAAATTGGTCAGTTCACTCTACTGCTCCAATTGGAAAAGCCAGGCATTGGTAGACAGTCCTTCTCTTTTAGGAGATACGCCTGCCAACGAGCCACTGCCAAGAAGTTGTCAGCTACTTTCCACTCTGGTCCACTTTCCGATACAAAGAAGTCCGCTGTTTTTGGTTCACTTGCCAGATAAGCCAGAAGTCCACCAGTTTAAGTCCGCTGATCCGCCACATACTGCCGATCTGCATTTGTTCAAGTCCGCCACTTAGAGAATAAGCCGCTATTCATCCGATCTGCCGCGCTTCGCAGAATCCGCCTCGTTCGCCCGCACCGTCCAAGTAATCCGCTGCTAAAAGAAAAAAGCCGCATCGACCGTCCACATCGACCATCCGCAACGTTCACTTAACCGCATCGTTCAAAGACCGCACCTGAGAAATTAGCCCGCCTACCCGAATAAGGAACCCGATTGCCAGTCACCTGAAATCCAGAACTCGCACACTTAAGGAATAACTGATCGTCGGTTCCCAGAGAGCCCGCTCATTAAGGAAATCCGCCAAATTCGCCGTACACAAGATCACCCGTGTCACACGAATTACCTATCGTCGCTCAAGAAGGAAACCCATTCATACGCGCAACCCTAGAATGCCACCAAATTAGGAAATCGCACGCAGAAAGTCTCCAGCTTGAATATTATACCACTAAACACCAGTATCAGCACCAACACCAGTACCAGACCTATATAATACCTGAACATTTTGTTGCTTTTTGACAAAGTAACTGGGGGCTCAAGCCAATCTACACAGCTGCCCAACCTTGTAATTTGCCTCTATTGAGCCA
>RQIL01030554.1:0-18159 GCA_003951145.1 Jimgerdemannia lactiflua | reverse complement strand
AAAAAAAAAAAAAAAAAAAAGAGGCTCATTAAGACTCAGAGGGCCCCACCACAGGCACTGAAAACCTGCAGGTAACCTACACTTGCACTTCATGCCCATGGTCAGCCAACTCTCTATACAGCCCATGATATACCAAGATGACATCTTGTTGATGATGACAAAGAGAGAAAAGTGCCACACCAAGATAAGTACACCCTAGATGCAGCTGGAGGCACCAGAACTGTGAAAAAGTGAAGAAAAAACCAATCTGCCAATAAAGAGGGGCAACTCAACACTATTGCCTCCCTCCCACTGTCCTGCAACAGGTACAGCAAACCACACTGAGGTAGAGGGGTTGTAAGATGGAGAAAGGGGACTCAGCTAGTTGCCTGCCAGATATTGTGACTAGTATGGTAGTGGAGTAAGAAGCCTTGCCTTTTGCCATTTCCCTATAAGTTTAATTAAAAAAATTCTCTGTGTGTTCAGTTGAGGTAAGGCACAAGGTGTCCAATGATGGTTCCTTTTGGTAATATGATGTTGTCCCAGCTTGTGTTTGTTACTCAGGAGTGAACTGGATTCATTTTTTCAGGGAATGCGTACCCTTCTATGTGCAGATTCCAGATTTCTTCATTGGGTTTGAAGAAAAGATTCCTGGAGTCTGGTGGTGCAAAGATTTCGATGGTGGTTTGTTCTCCTGGTTCAAGGATGAGGTTCTTGTGAAGCTTCACTGGTTGGCAGAAAACTTGCTGAGCAATATTTATTTTGAATTGGCTTACCTGAAGGAGATGTACTTCCTTCTTGTCTAAGTTTCCAAATATTTTGGTTTGTCTAGTTCCTTGAGTGAGCTTGGGTACTTCTTGCAGCTGAGGAGTCTTGTATTCAAGAAAGACTGCCTGTGTAATTTTGTCTCCTTTGTTGATTCGAATCTATTCACTACTTCAATTTCTTAAGATGACCTTGATTTCACCTGTATATCCTGGATCAATAGTTCCTCCTTCAGTAGAGTGTCCTTCAAGGGCTAGTCCAGACCATGAGGTCAGCTGGATATAAGTTCCTTTTGGTGGTTGCATGGCAATACCTGTTCTGATGAGCTTTGTATTTTCAGGGCCCATAGTAGTGTCATATAGACTGCTGAGATCATAGCCAAAATCTTTTTAATTTGCCTTCTTGAGTGAGATTGCATTGGGGTAAAGTAGGGTAAACTGTGCAATATTCTTGCCAAATATAGGCTGTCTATAGGCTGAGGCTCCTGTGGCTTCAGATCTCCAACCTCTAATGTCTAGGTATGGCCATCTTGCTCCAGTAAAGGGATCTCAAAGATAATTGATTCCTCTTTTTCCAGTGGGGTCTAGGGCTTTCATGAAATTGATTGCATCATCTATCCATCCTTGGCAAGTTGTATGGCAAATGAGAGCCAGGATATCTTCTCCTAGGTCATATATCTTGAGGACCTCCCTTGTGGGTTTTTTCTTTTCTCCTTTCAAATCTTTGCTTGGTCACCTCCTCTTTTGAGTGTATGCACAATCACATCCTTGCTGAGATGGATCTTTTCATGTTGATAAGGTCAGCATCTGGGGTACTTTCCATGATAACAATATCCCATGGCTTGGAAGTGTTTCTTTCTTTCTTCAATTTCTCCTATCTTTAGAAATCTGTATCCATTCACATCATACTTTGGTGGGAGGATAGAGAGGGGTTTCACTTCTATCTTAGTGTAGAATCCTACTCCATTTCTTCTCTTTGCAAGTGTGGTGACTGATTCTTGGAATGGCAATGATTTTCAGAGATTCCCTTTCTATAGGCTGCTTGAACTACTGGTCCAGTATATGGCATTGATAGCAGTAGTCTCTTGGTGAGTGGAAAACGACTTGGTGGGGGCATCTGCCCTTTAGGAAGGCTCTTTCTTGATGGGTTTTGGGCCTTGGGATGACTGGCTGAGAGCTGGGTCCAGCTTCTTCTTTACTCCAGGGAGTATTGCCATTTTCTTCTTCTTGTGGTGCCCAATTCGGATCATCCCATGTAACAATTACTGGGAGCTCTTCATTTTCAGAAATACCATATCTTCTTCCTCTAGTGGTTGGTCCCAAATTGCTTGGACTTCGGCTCCTTCAATTTCAGGGTTGGGCATGACTTGTGCATGGCTTTTTAGGTGGGTGTTGTGAAGGCATCTCTTCTTCCTTCTTCTGCATTCAGTGCAAGTAGTGCCAGGGCTTTTTCGAATTCCCACATGTCTGGATGAGTGTTCATTTCTGTCTTTGGAGGCATTTGGTACATCCTATGGCTACTCCAGCAATAGCTCCAATTGTGATTGGGATAGTATATTGTGCCCACACATTATCTTCTAGTCTGGCCTCAGTCTGGGGTCATTGTCATTTTCAGAATCCTCCTCTTCTTCCTCTTCAGTGGTGGATTCTTCACTGCTGGCATATTCTTCTTGAATGGTCACCTTCTTCTCCTTTGATAGCTCAAATGTGGTGACTTTGACTTGGTACTTCTTTCCTCTGTAGTCGAATTTGAGTACTTGTTGACCAATATTGATATCTGCATCATCTCCTTCATTCAATTGGTGCCAAGGATCATGTCATAGGTGAGAGCTTTGGTCACAACTGCCTTTGGGATGGCAAACTGAATGTTTCCAAGAGTAATGGTGATGTTTTGGACTTTTTCCAGATGTTGAGTTCGGGCTCCATCAGCTACTATGTTGCTGAGACTAGAGCATTCATCAATGGGCCATTGAATGCTGTCCAGGAATTTCTTAGCAATGACACATATAGCTGCTTCTGTATCAATGAGGATTTTCGCCTTTTGGTCTCTGATTTCTCCAAACAGATAGGTGCAGACATGTCTTTCTGCAGCTTGCACTGCTGGGGTTGCCAGTTCTTCTTGAGGGATGGGAACTCTTCCTGTATAAGATCTAGTGGTCCACAGCAACTTGTTCCTTTCTCCAGCAGGTGTCAGTTAAAGGAATTGTAAGAGTGTTACCTCCATTTTGGCTTCTTTGATCTTTTTCCAGGCTTCATTGTAGATGTCCTAGGGCATGGTCTTTGGGGTGTATTTCTTCTTGGACTTTGGAGTCCTAGTTTCTGATTCTGGTTCTTCTTCTATTTCTTCATCAGCAGATTCTGATAGAAGATCTTCTTCATTGATAGTAGCTCCAGGAATGAAGGGTGAAGGAGAATGAGGAGGTGTATCAATCTGCTATTCTTCATCTTCATCTTGAATGGTTCTCCTGCTTGTTCTTTTGGGAGGCTTTCCGACTGCTCAGGGACAGCCTACTGCTCTTTTTTTCATTTTTTCTGAGTAGACTGTTTCTCTATATTCAGCCTTGGTTGGGTTCAAGTCCAGGTCTCTGTATTCTTCACTGTCACTCTGCTCATAATCTTCAATGGGGTGAGCTTCTGCCCTTTTGTTGTGGGTATCCTTTCAGTTTAGTGGTTTGGAATTCCTTGAGCTGCCTCGGTTGTTGCATTTAGGGGCATAGTGTCCTTGCTGTCCACACTTGTAGCATTGGACTTGTGTCCTATCTTTTGGAGGATAGTTTTGGCTATCAGAGGATGGATAATTCCTTTGGTAATCCTGATTTTTGCATGGGGGGTATCTTAGCTGGTAGTCACGATTTTTACATGGATAGCTTGGCTGGAAATTCCGATTTTCATGTGGGGGTATCTTGGCCGGTAGTCCCGATTTTTGCATGCGGTGAGCCTTTCAATTTGCCCAACCAGTCTGTTTGCTTTTGAATTGAGATCTTGAATCTCATTCTTGTCCTTCTTCCATTCTTTGGTGGGCTTTTCTCCTTTCAATTCTCCTTAAAGGGTTCCTTACAGGGCCTTGAACAAGAGGTCTTTCTTGTCTTCTTTCTGATTATTAATCCAGGTGGTTCCTTGTTTGATATCAATGTATTCTTGGGCTGCATCTATGAGGGGGCTCGCTTGAGACCACAGGTCAATGAATGCAGGAATATCTTGGGCATATAGTATTTAAAATATTTCCTTATCTATGTTTGTTTAAAGCCTATCTAAATCAGGTGTAGGTTTCCTTTATGGTATTAGCATAGTATGCACATTATTTCTAAATATAATTCTATCATTCACCTAACATTCAATATTTTATACATGCTTATGTTCTGTGCTTTTGTACATTCATATGCACTTTATACTTACTTCTACGCTTCCATACATTCATATGCATTTTCATTATCCCATGGTCCTCTCTGCAAATTCCTGCCTTTTGTGTCAATATGTCCCTTCTCATACATCAAAGGGCCAACATGACCTGGGCTCTGCTGCCTGTTCTTTCTGCTCGGATATTATTTTCATTAAGTGTATGCTCTATATTCCACAAGATGACCTGGAATCTGATAGCAAGAACCCTGATGCTGTCATCCTCATGGATTATCTTGCCACCCTCCCTGATTACTCTACTTCTGCAACCCACTGAATTATATGTCTCTCAGCATAGGCTGCATCCAAGACTCCTGCTAGCGCTACAGCAGCTGGACCAGACTTCTCCAGCATGCCGGGCTCTGATATTTCCATTGAGGCCAGTATTGCTCAGCTCCAAGAGCATGCATCCACACAAAATGGTCAGTTCAATGAACTTTTTCAGGTTTTATGCTATCACCCTGACATCATATCTTCGGCAGCACCAGCTAGTGAAGTTCCTGCTGCCTCTGGTCAGATCACATCTCCCATTATTGATCAAGCCTTTATCAATCATGCTACTGCCTCTCTCTCAGTGACTATCACATCTACATCCTTATCCCAACCCTTACTGACTATCCCTACAGTTCATCCTACTGCTATTCATAGCCCTGCCAGTAATATCCAGAGTGAGTCTATCCCTATATCTCCTTCTGTCATCTCTGCCCATACTATTGTTTGGGGCATCAATCTCTCTTCAAAATACATCCATGTCAATCACAGCTGTTGGCTCCAGTCATCGACAATTCATTCACCACTTTGTCACTTGGCTGTTTCTTGGAGTGAAATTTCATTTCTATCAGTAGTCTTCCTGAAGCTCAATTTTGAAATATTTAATGAATCTGGTGCTCAGATTATTCTTCATAATCTGTCATTCCTTATCAAAGACCTTCTGGACCACTCTGCTCTCCTTGCTGCCCTGCTTACATACTTCAGCATTCTTCATGATACATCCTTGGGCCTCACTGATCCTACTCCATTCTTTATATATGCCACAGATTTTATCCTACTCTCAACATCAACATATAGGTCTATACTTCTCAACTATCATATATCTTTTCACATAAAATGACTGATGGAGATCACGAATTATGGTATTTCCTTAGTATAGTGTGAGCACTGGGCCTGGCATGACTTCGACCTCTTTATGATTCTTAGTTTGCATCAATGTCTGCAAACTCTGACCTCTATGTCTCCTCCACTAAAGTCATCCAACTCTCACAATACACAATGGTGGCTATATCTTACTGAAGGTTCTTCCTCTCCATCTGCCAAGAATACCTCTCAACAGTCTACTTGCTGGGCATATAATGGCTTTCTGTTTGATGGGTCACCTATAAAGGATCCTGGATGCAGTAGAAAGGATTCACTTATGTGCATGTCTGTTCCTGTTGCAGTGGTGATTATCTGTTTGTATCGATGCTCCCACAACCCATTATCTTGCCCCTAGGAACTCACCCCTGCTTATTCTACACACATACCCCAGCCACTCCAAATACCCTACTTTGTCACCCATTTACCTCCTCTCTTAATAGTGTCACTCAAGACATTCTACATTTTTTTCCACTCCTCTCTTATGCTCTTCACCCTCTTGTATAGGCATATGAGCTCTGGTTGTATCCTGATCCACTAGTAGCTCAGGCTGCCATCACCACTATTACTAAAAGTGCTCTTCTTGGCTTTGATGGGCCTCATCAGGGCTTGCTGTCCTACAATCATCACTCTGCTCTCGATCATCTGGAGGCAATTACATCTGATATCGAGTGTAAGGTGGCCACTGGTAGAAATTGTGCCCTGTTCTTATCCCCTCTGTTCAAATACTCCTGCTTATCTCCTCTTGGTGCCATCACAAAGAAGAACTCTAGTAGCACATGGCGTCATATTCATGACCTTTCTTGGCCTCATTATGGTAACTCGAGGAATGCCAGTATTGATACTGATGCCTTTTGGCTCTCTTATATTAAGTTTGATGAGATCTTGGATTTGGTTCATAATTTTGGCCAGGGATGTCTTCTATTGAAGGTCGATCTTGCTAATGCATATCATTATATTCTCATCCATCCTACAGATTGGGAGTTGCTGGCCTTTGAATGGTCTGGGCAGTTTTATTTTGATCTGTTTATACCTTTTGGCACATCTTTGTCACCATTTCTTTTCAATCTTTTCATGGAACTTCTTGCATGGATCACTCACCATCACAATATATGCACACTTATCTACTACATTATTGATTTTCTCTTCATTTTGCCACCATCCCAGTCATCTGTCCTTACTGACCTACATTTACTCCTTGCCATCTGTCATTATCTTGGCTGATTGATTCAAGAGTGCAAGGTTGAAGGCCCAACAATGTCACTCATTTTCCTGAGTATTGAATCGGATACAATGGCTATGGAAGCCCATTTACCTCCCAAAAAGCTTGATATGCTGCTTGCCACTCTTCAGCAGTGGTTATTGTGCATGCTATGCACTCGCTCCCAACTGCAGTCTTTCATTGGCTCCTTAGCATTTGTCTGTAAAATTATTCTGCCTGGATGCCCATTTCTGCAGCTGTTTATCAACCTTCTTTCTGGCAATGCCTCATTCCATATCTTACTGAACAATGAATTCTATATGGATATTCATTGGTGGCTTGAATTTCCCCACTGGAATGATATTTCCATTATACATCCAGTGGCATGGTTTCATTATTTGTGAATAGACACCAGTGGTGCAAGGCTTTGGTGCACATTTCAATAACAAATGGTTTTCTGCTTCCTGGCCTTCTGATATAGCCTTGTGCAACATTCAGTTCAAAGAACTCTATGCCATAGTCACCACTGCTGTTACCTGGGGGACTCAATGGTGTTTTCACCATATATTGCTTCAAACCAATAACAAGGCAGTCATTGCTATTATCAACTCAGGCTCTTCACACAACCCTCTTCTGCTGGTACTCCTCTGCCAGCTCTATTTTCAGATGGCACACCACACCTTTCAACTTCATGCCATATTTATCTTGACCTCTGATAATAGCAGATGCTTTATCCTGTACTGACCTTCCTCATTTCTATCATCTTGCCCCTTATGCTCAGATACACCCGACCATGATTGGAATCATTTGCATTCCATACTTCCATCTGTCATTGCCTTCATTTTGTGGTTCGGACTGGCAAAATCAATATGCTGCTCATATTCTTTGGGACAATGCAGCTTCCTCCAGTTCTGCACTCTCTATGGCAGTAATCACACCTCTGGTGGCCTTTGCCCATGTCTCAACTAGTGCTAATGTGGTGGATCTGTAGCTTGGCCTTGTGATGGCTTCAATCAATCACAATCAAATGTTACCTCTCAGCTGTCCATTCTCTACATGTTGACTCCAGCTTTGCTGATCCATTTATTAGTCTTCACCAACTTCCCTGAGTGATACATGGCATGAAGTGGTTGCTAGGTATCTGCCTGGCTCAACCTTGGCTTCCTATTATACTTGGTATTCTTCGCAGTCTCATCAGTCTGCTTTGGCTATCCAATTATGATGATCTGCATCTGGCAACCACAATATTGCTTGCTTATGTTGGTTTTCTTCAGTCTGGTGAATTTATAAGGGATGGTCCTTTTATTCCTGTCTCACAGTTGTCCTCCGGAACTGTGGTCTTTCATCCCAGCATTGTAGACCCCACCCCACCCATATTACACTTACTCTGCCAGCTTCTAAAACTGACCCATTTCACCAGGATGCATCACTCTTTATTGCCAAAATGGATCCTGGCATGCTATATGTTGTATCCTTACTTTGCCTTCCTTACTTGGCATTCCCTGCCCCACCCAACACCCCTCTGTTCTGGTGTTCTATGAATCATTCATTCTCTCAGACTTATTTCATTAGTCATCTTCAGATGTTGCTTCCACAGATTGATTTGAATCTGTGTCTTTACACCAGGTATAGTTTTTGGATTGGTGCAACATCTAATGCCACTGTGGCTGGATTATCTGCCTATGAGATTCAGATGATAGGTTGGTGGGATAATATGGCATTCAAAGACTATATTCATATTCCTATCTCTCACATTTTGCATCTTCAGGCTTCATTAACCCATAATATTTGTTCTGCCACTCATATTACTTGCATTTAATGATTTTCTTTTCCTTCTCTTCTACCGCATAGCCTGCAACACCAGCTCACTCCACATCCTGTATGGTGTGCATCACTAGCCTTTAATTCCCCTCATCAGCCTTACATCAACATACAGCTCATAACACCAGCTCTTCTTTTCTATTATCACACAGCTTGCAACACCAGCCTACTCAAACCCCCCCCTATGTAGCTCATTACCCCAGCCTACTCGGACCCCCACATGACTCATGAAACCAGTCTTATCCTTTGATTGCCGGGCTCATAATTTCTGCCTTCTTGATTTTTGCATGATCTGTGATACCGATCCTTGGTTTTAGCTGTATGGCCCATGATACCAGCCATATCTTTGACATTAGGCACAGCTTTTTTACTACACCTTTGGCATCTCTCTATCTTCTACTCCACTCATACTTACATACTCATAACTCTCTTTTTACCTCATTTGGGCTGAGTTTTTCTTTCGGCACTCTGTCAACCTTCACACTGTTACAAATCATCATTCCACACATTACTATATATGTTAAACATTTGGGCCTGTTTTTTTATAATGTATGATTCACCCAAATACAGAAAAATGATCATTTATTTGAAGCTTCTCAGGTTTCTATATAGTCATTTGGTTGACATGGAGTTATTGGTGCTTGTAATGTAGATTGTCATTACATAAGCATAGCATAGTTGATTTTTATGCAAAAATGTAGCATAGTTGTAATTATGCTTTTTTAGTATAGATTAACATTATGGCAAAAACATTGAATGAGAAGGCTTGCTCAAGACCACAGATCAATAAATGCAGGAATGTCTTTAGCATATAGTTCCCAAAATGTTTCAATGCCAATATTTGTTCAAGGTATATCTAAATCAGGTGTAGGTTTCCTTTTATGTTATTAGTGTGGTATGCACATTATTTCTATATGTAATTCTATCATTTACCCAACATTCAATATTTTGTATGTACTTACATTCTGTGCCTTCATATATTCATACATGCCTTACACTTACGCTTCTGCACTTCCATACATTCATATGCATTTTCATTACCACCCACCTCTCCCTATATTATATATATATTTAGTGGCTGGGCTGGTTTTTTCATACAGTGTATTTCACTCAAATACAGAACAATGATCATTTATTTGAAGTTTCTCAGGTTTCGAGGGCTGTTATATAGTTATTTGGTTAACATAGGGTTATTGGTGCTTGTTACACAGATTGATATCACATAAATGTAGCATAGTTGATTTTTATGCAAAAACGTAGCATAGTTGTGATTTTGCCTTTTTAGCATAGATTAACATTACCTCAAAAATATTGAACTTGCTCTTCAGGCTTCCTGATGCCCAGGGTTCAGACATGTTGAGCAATATTGGGTGGAATTCCATTCATGAAGGTCATTGGGCCAATAATGTCTTGATTAGCAGCATTGAATCTGGCAGCATACATTCTCTTCTGAATTCTGGTAAAGAATGCTCTTGGGGATTCTCCAAGGTTCATCTTTATTCCCATGATGGATTCTTGAGCTTTGTGGCAGGTTTCGTTTTCTGCATACTTTACAATGCTCAGTATGTATTGCATAGTCTCATATTGTTCTTCTTCTGATCTTGTATTCTCCATGATATCTCCTAAGTCTGTATTGACATCATTTACAGTTCTGGTGAAGATGCCTTTGGCTTGTTCTCTCAGCTGTGCCTTGAAGACATTGATTCATCTTTGGGTTGACAAGTCTCTCAGAGCTGCTATTTCTTTGATTGCATCTATGAATTCTCTTGGATCCTCCTCTTGATATTCTGCAAATATGTGTAAAGTTGTGCTCATTTCGTCCTCACTGTCTTCTGACTCTGTTTCGATTCCTGAGTCTGATTCTGAGTTGTTGGCTATTGATGGATATGAGCTTGAAGATGCTGAAGATCTGAGAGATAGTACTCTTCTTAGTATTATTCTTGGGAGTCTTGTGGGTTGAAATCTTTGGATTGGGGTTACTGGTCTAGGTAAATCAAGGAAGATTCTTGAGGGGAATATTTCAAGATGATTGTTGAGGTCTTGAAAGAGATTGTCAAAGTCTTGATTGGTGTTGTCTACTTCATCTGGTGTGAGCTTGTCAAAATCTCTGGTTGGTATCTCTACTGGTATTACTGGTGGAGGATTTCATATGGTGCTGGCTTCTGTAATGTCAGATCCTTCTGATGCTAAGTGGTATCTGATTCTAGAGGTAATTATGTCTCTTTCTGTCCAAACACTTTGTAGAGCAGGGATTTCTTCTCCTGTAGTAGCTGAGAATGGTACTATATCAAAGGTTGTAGTGTTGCTGTTCTCTAGGTTAAAGGTTGTATTCTGTGAGCTGAAAAGTCAGAAAGAATGCTGGTTTGAAATCTTCCCAGTTGAGCTCCCAAATGTAATGTGCCTGACTCAATAAAGGCAAATTTCAAGATTGAGTAGCTGTGTAGATTGGCTTGAGCCCCCAGTTACTTTGTCAGAAAAGCAATAAAATATTCATATATTGTATAAGTATACTGGTAACTAGTGATATAATATTCAATCTGGAGACTTTCTGTAAGTGATTTCCTATTTCGGTGGCATTCTTGGGTTGTGTGTGTGAATGGATTTCCTTCTAAAGTGGTAGTGGGTAATTTCATGTCACTCAGTGATCTTGTATATGGTAAATTTGGCAGATTTCCTTAAAAAGAGTGGGCTCTCTGGGAACTGATGATCAGTTTCCTTAAGAATGCAGGTTCAGGATACTAGCTGCTGGTATGATAGTGAAATTGAATGCTAATTCAGGAGACTGGTGATCAGGTTTCCTTTATTGATACAGATTTCTTAGAGTGATGTGGAATCTTCAAATGATGCAGTTAAGTGGGTGATGCAGCTTAAGTGGATGGTGTGGTCAAATAATACAGATTGAGTGAGGTGGTTGAAACAAGGCAAATTGGTGGAATTCAGCAGATCAGGGGATAAAAGGTGGACTTCTTGAAAATGGTGGACTGAATGAGGTGGATCAGCAGTACATGGTGGATCGGTGGACAAAATGTAGAATGATGTGGATTGGCAGAATGCAGCAGATTGACAGACAAAAACATAGACTTGAATGTGGACTCAAGAATGGTGTCCTTTCCTGGTCATGAACTTGAATAAAAACAGTAGACTTCTTCAAATTTTTACAGCAAGTGAACCAAAAATGGTGGACTTCTTTGTATCAGAAAGTGGACCAGAGTGGAAATGAAAGGCCAATGCTCACTATCTCCTTTTAACAGTGGCTCATTGGTAGGTATATCTCCTAAGTGTTGCAATCCAATCTTTAGAATCAAGGGGCTTTTGGCAAGTGTTTCTCCTTAGTATGTTTGGCAGGCAGACTTGACTTTTGCTTTTGGTTTCAAGGTTTATTCAGTCTTGTCTCTAGGGTATTTTAGACATTGTGGTTGCTACCTGGTTGCTATCTAACTAATTATAGATTTGCTATTTATGGTGTGTTTAGGGTGACAGCTACTGTCAGGATGACAGCCACTGTCAGGGTGACAGCCACTGTCAGGATGACCACCACTGTCAGGGTGATAGCCACTGTCAGGATGACAGCCACTGTCAGGGTGACAGCCACTGTCAGGATGACCACCACTGTCAGGGTGACAGCCACTGTCAGGGATTTTCCCTATTTTAGCTATCTGGCTATTTATACAGTTTTCTAAGGCAATGGTTGCTGTGCTGGTTACTATGCTAAGTGTTTATGTCATCTGGTTTGTTTGTGTCATCTGGCTAATTATGAAGGGTTTGCATCATCTGTTTGCATCATCTGGTTAATTATGAGGAGGCTACATTTTTGGTCATTTGTTATAGTATTATGGTTAATATTATTCTGGATTTCCATTTTCTACTACTTTGATAACCTATTTTTATACTTATAAGTAGTGAATTTGGACATTATTCAGTTATCTAGATAGCACTCCATTTGCTCAATTAGATGATTTTATTTGCATTTCTACATATATCTTTTTGAGCAGGAGTATTGAATTTCCAACTATATACCACTCAATATGATTATGATACAGTGGAATAACATCATCAATCTGATATATAAAGATATATAACTTAGTAATCAATAAACAATTCACTTTTATTGTTTTATTCCTCTCTGAATTCACAATACCAATCCTGCCCATCTAAGATATCCTCACATCTCACATCTTATAATAAAAAAAAATCTGCCATCAAATCCTTCAGCCAAGTAAAAATATTCTGATGCTGCCCAGAACCTCTTAATCAATTGATATTCAGTGAAAAAATGGCAGTTATACTGTTTATAGAAAATAGTTTGTGTTTCATAGCTTTTTCAGACCTCTCACAATTTTACCTTAAGATCTGTTCTCATTAAATCCATCTTACATTTAGTCTTAACTTCTGCTTCCTCACTCTTCCTAGCCTTTAGCCCTACCAGGACCTTCTGATCAGCTTCATTCATCTTTTCTTCTATTTCCTTCCTATACTCCTCACAAGCAGTCTTCCATAATCCTGTCCTATTTTATACCTACTAATATCTAGATGCTGCCTCCCCAGTTGCTACCAACAGTGCCATCTTTCTGTTAGAATCTATATCATATTCCTCTTTCTCAAGTATAACTATCAAGAACTCTGCCCTCAGCTTATCTATTATACTTTCTCTAGACAAAACCTTCTGCTATATCTCCTTATCCAGAATTCAGAAATCTACCTCTCTTAATTTCTCTCTCACCAAGTCTCTCAAGGTTTGACTCAATCATCTCTCCTCACTAATATAGCACCCTCTTGGTGTTACTGGCCTCTCCTCCATCTCCTGGCTTATACTCAGCTCTACTCTTGCTGATTTTACCCATTTCTCTACTTAGATACCACCAGCTAGTCCTCCACTATTCCAACAATAAGACTTCCTTTGCCAGTATCCAGAACACCAAACCTCATGCCCAAAGTGCCTTTTATCACAATATCTTCTTCCTCCTCTTTCTCTTTAGCTATAATTACTAGTAGAGAGAATATAGATCTCTCCTTCTTTATCTCTGCCAGCCCCTTATCCAAGTAAACAAAGAACCTCAGCTTATCTTCCTTGATAATTTTGATATATCAGGGGGCATCTCCAATCCACCCAACAGACCAGATGGCATCATCTCCCTCCCACTCCTCTACCTCCTAATCAGCCTATTTCCTGCCTCTTCTACTATCTTGTTCTTGAAACCTGCCAGAAGCTCCTGCAGCTCTATGGCCTCTGTCACATCTTCTTGTTGACTCTCACTCTCTTCTCATTCACCAACTCCACTAAGATAAAGTCCTCAAATATCTTCCAAGCCCTTTGCTAATACTTATTAGTACCACTAGCTCCTAGAGTACAATCGACAGATCCTCCTCATTCTCCTCCAACTCTTTCACCCTTAATATCTTACACTCAAAGACTTACACTTTATAACTCTAGGCCCATCTGCAGCCTTTCTTATTGCTTTCTTTTCTTCTAACTATAATCTTATCTCCATATTCTCTATTCTGCACTTTGTCTGTTTATACAACTAAAAGTCAATATCTATAACATCACTAAATTTCCCATCACTATCCTTATTCTGCTCTATATCTCTTCTATTGGAACCAGTTGCACCACTCTGAGTCTTATCTTAAGTACCTCAATATCAGTACTACTATCTTTCCCACCATCATCCTTTTCATCAATGCAATCAATAGATACTTCTTCTCAACAAACCCAACTTCTATCCCCTTCATCCTCTTCAGAAATTTCACTTATACCACATCATCCAACTACTTAGCTAGTAATTACAATACTATCCTCACTATTACTATAGTTCAAAGAAACTCAGTATGATAGCAAATTCCAAGATTAACTTCTTGAGTAATAGTTTTATCACTAGTCTCATTATACTATCAACTAAGTTACTCTTGTTTGTATTCCCTAAGTCCCCCTGTATTCATCAGTAGTAACATCTGGATTTTTTTTTCAGATTCTCAATCATATCACTATCAGTAGTCCCCACTCTACTGCCAGTCATATCCCCTCTAACCTCCTTCTCTCTCTTATTAAAAGATGTTTCTCTAGTACTCCCGATTTTCTCCTTCCTCTTACCTGCTGTCTGCCAGCCATCTGCCATCTCTTTTCCCTTTTCATTCTTCAAAATACCTGCAAAACTCACTAGTTCTCCTTTCTCTATCTTCCTGTTCACTCTCTGCTCTTCTTTAAATCCTCCACCTCCACTTGCTTGATTAAAGAATCTTATCTCTATTTCATAACCCTTTCTCCAATACTGTTATCTGAATACTATACTCTCCCCAGAACCAGTATACTTACTGGAATCTTGAGTAGTTATTATATTGCTATTGTCTTTTTACAATAAACTAGGTAAAAAGTTTGTATAATGTGAGTAGTAGCTAAGAAAGAGCTGATGGATCAATGTTTTACTGTAATGTCAATCTATGCTAGGAAGGCATAATCATAACTATGCTACATTTTGCCTAAAATCAACTATGCTATGTCCATGTGATGTCAATCTATATGATAAGCACTGATAATCACATGTCAACCAAATGACCATATAGCAACCCCGAAACCCAAGGAACTTCAAGTAAATAATCATTGTTCTGTATTTGGGTGAAACACATGGTATGAAAAACCAGTCCAAATGTTATGTATAGTAATGTGCAGAATGATGATGTGTAATGGTGTGAAGGTTGGCAGAGTGCTGAAAGAAAAACTCAGCCAAAATAAGGTAAAAGTGGGGTTATGGGTGTATATATATAAGTGGAGTAAAAGATAGAGAGATGCCAAGACTTAATCAAAAACTGCACCTAGTGTTGAGAAATGGCTAATGTTGAGTGCCACATGGCTAAACTGAGGGCCAGTGTTGCAGATCATGTGAAAGCCAAGAAGGCTGAAATTACAAGCCCATCAATCAAAGGATAATACTGGTGTTGCAAGTCATGCAGGGGTCTGAGTAGGCTGGTGTCACAAGCTGCATGGGGGGGGTTTGAGTAGGCTGGTGTCATAAGCTGCACAATAACAGAAAAGGAGAGCTGGTGTCACAAGTCACACAATGATGGAAAAGAGGCTGGTGTCATGAGCTAAACAGTGGCAAAGGTAATATGGGTGGATTTAGGCTGGTGTCACAAGCCACACAGTGATGTAAATCCAATGAGGGGAAGTAAAGGCTGGTGATGCATACCTTGTGGGACCCAGAGAAAGCTGGTATCGCAGGTATATAATAGAAAAGGAGAGAAAGGAAATTATTAAGTGCAAGTAATATGAGTGGCAGAACAAATATTACAAGTTAATGAAGCCCGAAGGTGCAGAATGCAAGAGATAGGTATATGAATATAACATTTGAATGCCACACTATCCCACTGACCCAACATCTGAATCTCATAGTCAGATAATCCAGCTGCAGTGGCATCGGATGTTGCACTAATTTAAAAGCTATGCTCAGTGTAAAGACATGGATTCAAACTAATCTAGAGAAGCAACATGCAAAGACAACTAATGAGATAAGCCTGAGAGAACGATTGATTCATGAAATGCCAGAACAGAGGGGTATCTGGTGGGGCTGGGTACACTAAATAAAGAAGGTGAAGTAATGATACAACACATGGTGCAGAGGGATTCATTTTGGCAATAAAAAGTAATACACCATGGTGAAACTGGTCCATTATAGAAGCCAGCAGAGTGCACATTTTATGGGTGGGGTTGACAATGCTAGGTTGAAAGACCACATTGCTGCAGGACAACTGAGAGATAGGATCAAAAGGACCATCTCATATAAATTCACCAGATCAAAGAAACCTGACATAAGCAAGTGACATCATGGTTGTGAGATGCAAATTGTCATAATTGGAGAGCTATAGCAAACTGATAAGACTGCGAAGAATACCCAGTGTGATAGGAAGCCAAGGTCAAGCTGGGTGGACACCTAGCCACTACTTCACACCATGCATCACTCAGGGAAGTTAATGAAGACCAATGAATGGATTGGCAAAGCCAGAGTCGATATTTAGAGAATGAATGGCCAGAGGTAACATTTGATTGTGGTCAGTCCAAGCCATCACAGGACCAAACTACAGACCCACTGCATTAGCACCAGTTCGGATGCAGACAAAGGCCTGCCAGAGGCATGATTACTGCCATAGAGAGTGCAGAACTGAAGGAAGCTGCATTGTCCTGAAGAATATGAGCAGTGCATAGATTTTGTTAGTCCAAATCACAAACAGAAGGCAATAATAGGTGGAAGTGCAGAATGCAAATGATACCAATCACAGTTAGATGCATCTGAACATAAGGGGCGAGATGGCGGATATGAGGAAGGTCAGCGCAGAATAAAGCATCAGTAATGCTATTATCAGAGGTTGAGATGAATATGGTATAAAGTTGAAAGGCATGGTGTACCATCTGAAAATAGAGCTAGTGGAGAAGCTCTGACAGAAGAGAGTTTTATGAAGAGCCCAAGTTGATAATAGCAATGACTGCCTGGTTATCGGTGTGAAGCAATATATAGTGAAAATGCCATTGAGCACCCCAGGTAATGGCAGTGGTGACAATGGCACAGAGTTCCTTGAACGGAATATCACGCAAGGCTATATCAGAAGGCCAGGAAGCAGAAAACCATTTGTCATTGAAATGTGCACCAAAGCCTTGGGCACCACTGGTGTCTATCCACAACTGTGCATCAGGTTCATAGAACCACACCACCAGATATAAATGGAAATACCATTCCAGTAGGGAAGGAATTTGAGCCACCCATGAATATCTGGATAGAATTCATTGTTCAGTGAGATATGGAATGAGGCGTTGCCAGAAAGAAGGTCAATAAACTACCGCAGAAATGGACAGCTGGGTGGAATAATTTTACAGACAAATGCAAAGGAGCCAATGAGAGACTGCAGTTGGGAGTGAGTGTATAGCAAGTGCGATAACTACTGCTGAAGAGTGGCGAGCAGCGTATCAAGCTTTCCAGAAGGTAAATAGGCTTCCATAGCCATTGTATCCAATTCAATACCCAGGAAAATGAGTGATATTGTTGGGCCTTCAACCTTGTGCTCTTGAATTGACTATCCAAGATGACAACAGTTAGCAGGGAGTAAACATAGGTCAGTAAGGGCAGATGACTGGGATGGTGGCGAAACAAGGAGAAAATCATCAACATAGTGGATTAGTATAAATATATTGTGATGGTAGGTAATCTATGCAAGAAGTTCCACAAAAAGGTTGAAAAGAAATAGTGATGAGGTTGTGCCAAAAGGTGCAAACTGATCAAAATAAAACTGCTTGGACCATTCGAAGCCCAGCAACTCCCAATCTGTAGGATGGATGAGAATATGATGATATGCTTTGGCAAGGTCAACCTTCAATAGTAGACATCTCTGGCCGAAATGATGAACCAAATCCAAGGCCTTGTCAAACTTAATGTAAGAAAGCTGAAAGACATCAGTATCAATACCGGCATTCACCGAGTCACCATAGCAAGGCCAAGAAAGGTCATGAATATGACACCATGTGCTACTAGAGTTCTTCTTTATGACAGTACCAAGAGGGGATGAGTAGAAGCATTCAAATAGAGGGGATAAGAACAGGCCACAAATCCTACTGGAGGCCACCTCATGCTCAATATCAGATATAATTGCCTCCGGGTGATTGAGAGCAGAGCAATGATTGTATTACAGCAAGCACTGACAAGGCCCATCAAATCCAGGGAGGGGTGCTGAAGGAAGTTAGTAGAGGTCATATGTAGCAAGAGTGAAGGCCATGTGAGGGTGATAGGCAATGAGGTAGTATTTGAGAGGGTGGGGGTGAGAGGGAGGCTAAGTGAAGGTGAGGGGTAGCGAGGGGAGGTATGGGGCTGCTGGTGTGGCATGGGGACA
>RQIL01030443.1:0-18164 GCA_003951145.1 Jimgerdemannia lactiflua | reverse complement strand
GAGGCCAAATGTGTCAAAGAGGTAATTCCGAAAGTCCCTTTATCAGTATACTTGTTCTTTATGCTAACACTTTCGATCTGAGGTTTATTCACTCTAAGATACTGGGTTATTTATACAAGTTTACTAGCTATGAGGTGGCTAAGTTATGACTATGTTTCTTATGAGTCAGTCTCTATGTCTGCTAAGATCTCTACATCTGCTAAGATCTCTACATCTGCTAAGATCTCTACGGTTGCTAAAGTTTCTACAGTTATAGAATGACTGCTATACTATATTGAGAATTGGATTTAAGTACTACATCAAATGTCTTCTCCTGATTCTTGTTTCTATTTCATACCATACGTCACAATACCAAAACAAAAAAAAAGAATATAATACATACTCCAAAAAAAAGAATTGCAACCTGCAATAAAATATAAACTAGAACAAAAAGCCATATATAATATATACAAAAACTAGAACTGCATATAACTCAGAATTCAATTATTTAGGAATTTTTATAGATCAAAATGTATTCCATAATATCCATATAATAACAGAAATACACTGTATGTAATCTACTTATATATGAGAGATATAACTAATATATATAGTACAGATGTTAAATATATATAGTATGAGGCTTTTAATAGCCTGAAAAGTGTCTTGTGATCAACTAGATATTAGTACACCACTCATAAGATCAGCATAACAATGTTAGATTTCACCAAATGCTGGCATAGTATTACTTATAATATTTAGTTAACATTATATACACCAGATAGCCAGATGTTATTGTCATTGCTCTTACTTAATTTACTGTTATTTCTGTAATATCTTTGGCAGTTGTTCTCTTTCAGCAGTTACTATTTCAGCAGTTGCTCTCTCTTGGCAGTTGCTATTTCAGTAGTTGCTCTCTCTTAGCAGTTGCTCTCTCTTGGTAGTTGTGCTCTCCTGTTGGTTGTCTTTTCAGTGATTGTTGTTCTTTTGGTAGTTGTTGCCCTTTTAGTAATTTTTGCTCTTTCAGCTCTTTTGGCAGTTACTTTTTACTCTCTTGACAATTACCTTTTGCACTCTTGACAGATGTCTTTTGCTCTCTTGGCAGTTGAAAATCATCACTATTTAGGTCTATAAGACTATTATCTAGATTTGTATGATTATTATCTAGATTTGCTACTGATTGCCTAATTGGTACTACTGATACTGATTGCAGTTGCTGTTATTGTTTGGTGAGGATTTTGCTATAGTGCTTATTACTATGCTTATTATTATGCCATTGTAAATCATCACACTATTATTGCTAGATATATGGCTGTTGGCAATATCTACATTGCTAGTAGTGCTGTTAGCAGTAGTGCTCCCAAATAAATCAAATCAATTTGAATCGAATCGAATTGAGGGTCATTCGAATCAAATCGAATTGGGGATTTTTCAATTTGAATTAAGTTCGAATAGAATCGAATTCGAATCAAATCAAGGGTCTGATTCGAACCCTATTTTTTGAAATGTAATAACTCAACAAATACATATCCAAATTCAATGATTTTTAGCATTTTAGATTCCCCTATATAAGAGGAATCTAACAAGCTAAAGATTATTGAATTTGGATGTGTATTCGTCGAGTTATTATATTTCGAAAAATAGGGTTTGAATCAGAACTCAAATTGAATTAGCCTTTGATTCGATTTGAATCAAATTGAATTGGACCTTTGATTTGATCGAATCGAATCGAGTTTGGGTTAAATTCGATTCGATTTGATTCATTGGGAGCACTAGTTGGCAGTACCCACACTGCTGGTAGTGTTGACAGTATATATACTTACTCTATTGATAGTGCTCATACTATTGTTGTATTTTATTGATAGCAGTACTCACACTATTACTGGTAGTACCTGCATTGCTAGCAGTATTCATGTTTTTTGCTGATGTTGGCACTGAATATAGAGTTGTCATTATCACACCATTATCCATCTCTATGGTTACTATAATAATCTTTTTGCAGCATTTATATTTATGATACCTATAGTAGTTTTCATAATAATTGTAGTTATTTTCAAATGGTTAAATTCATCTACATTGATCTTATTTGCTGTTTGCCTCATCTGTACTTATTGGTCTCTTTCTAACCTCATCAGTCTTATTGGTCTTTTCTGTAGTCTTATCTATACTTAGGATCTTATTGGCATTGGTTTCTATACTGGCTTCATTTGTCATATCTATGAGAGCCTTATTGGTCTTATTGATCTCATTGGTCTTTTCTGTGGCCTCATCTATACTTTGGACCTTATTGGTACTTCTTACCTTATT
Organism: Jimgerdemannia lactiflua; assembly: GCA_003951145.1. NCBI lineage: Eukaryota > Fungi > Mucoromycota > Endogonomycetes > Endogonales > Endogonaceae > Jimgerdemannia > Jimgerdemannia lactiflua. Next base: position 15,878 of record RQIL01030443.1, on the reverse strand, counting down.
TATAGAGTTGTTATCTCTATTAGATATAGATGCTCATATATACTGGCTTTGTTAGATATTATGATATATATGTATTCATATGTATTGGCATAGCTTACATAATCCTTATATTACCATCTAGGGCTTGCTGGTGTATCTCAATAACTCTCTAAATCAAAATATGTCTTATTCCTGGACTTATACTTTGGCTTTTGCTTGCTCTTGCTCTTACTCTTGATAGATTTCTTATTGCTAGAAAATTTGTCATTATCTTTGATCTCCATTATTTCTAGTTCTTCAGGCTCAGATATATATAGTGATTGAAAATAATTTTGATTCATCACTAGAGCCATCAAAGATATTATTAGTAATACTAGTTATTGTACTAGCTGGAATATGGAGATCTTGATTGATATATTCATATAGATCTCTGAGCTATTTCTTTTTTCTCTGAACTGTATATCATATGATATCACTATGCATTTTATATATGGATTCCAGAGTCTATATGATTTTCTGCTATACCTTAGAAATATATACTTAATTGTTTTTAGCTTGAATTTATATTAGTTGATATTGTTTTTATTAAGAATATATGCCTTATAACTAAAGATCCATAAGTATAATATATCCAACTTGAATCTGCTCCATAATTCCTCAGAGGTATGGTCAGTATCTCTGGAATATTTGTTATTACTGGACTCTTTGCTTAGTGATTGAGATATATACTAATTATATATTATGGTATGCAATTTGTATAACTATAAGCTTCAAGTATGGCTCAAGGTGCCACTTGTGAAGTGCATGATATATATGTCAAAATAAAAAGGGATCTCTGAGTGGATAGTCACATGATCGGCTTATTTGAAATGTATAGTGGACATTGGTGGTCAAGTGCAGATAAGGTTGATAGGAATTTGGATCGATGGCTTGGATGGCTTGGTTGTTTAGTGGATAATAGATGGACTTTCCTAGTAGTGATTACTTGGGTTTTGTTACTCGAATATGTGGGTTGATTATCAATGTACATGACAGTCAGTAATTCTCTTTGTAGTGCAGTATAGGTAAAGAAAACAGAGGTCAATGGCTCACTTGTCTGTCTGACTTGTTAACTTGAGGATGTCAGGTGAATGGCAGTCCTGTGCTGGCTCTCCTAAGCTAAGTATACTATGCAGGATCCAGGGTCTTATTACTTGAATATATGGGTCTTGAATCTCAGAATGTCAAATGTGTGGGTCTTATAACTTAAATGCACAGTTCGAATAGCAGTTAATGAGATCTTGGTGATGGCTTCCTGGCAGCAGGCGATGGGTTCGGTGTCTTGAATGGTAGTCAGTTTCCTTGACTCAATAGCAGTTTTCTGACAGCTTTTCTTAGTGGTGGTAATTAGCTGACTGACTTGAATATAGCAAGAGTAATTCTTTAATACAAACTTCTGAGCTTTGATACTCCAGGTTGTTATCTTGTTCTCTGAATTATCTGGTCTTTTGGAGGTAGTGAGGGGTTTCTTTGTTATCCTTTTACTTCAAACTTCAACTGACTAGTTTTGAATCTATGGTCTTGAATGCATGGTTGGATCATGGCAAGAGAAATTCTTTAACTCAAACCTCTGAGCTTGATGCTCTAGGTTGTTATCTTGTTCTCTAAATTATCTGATGTTTACACTGAATACGGATGCACTATTGACTCATATGATGCAACAGATGTTTACACTAATGACATGGGGTTAGAGTTGCTGATGAATTTGGTATAAGGACATTTGTCAGCTTTAAATGGTATAGTACCCCTTGTCAGTAGCAAACAAATCATCTTGTGTGACTTCATCATTCCATTCCTTGAAAGGAGGGAGTGCCGGCCAAGAGGTGAGGGAGTAGAATAGTGGTCAATTATCTTCAACAATATTCTCCAATCCTTGAGCAGCTTGGATGTGGATAGAGGACTGATAAACTCTCTGTTGCTCTTCTTCTTCTGAGGACTCATCAGCTTCAGTATCAGAGGGGACTTCTTTGGGAGTAGGGTCTTGGAGTTCTTGGGTCTCCTCTTCAAAGACAGAGACTTCTTGAGCTTTCTCTTAATTTGGCTCTCAAATATGGTGTGAATTGAGGCTGACAGGATGGTGGGTAGCTGGGGTAGCTCCAGCAGATGCTTTAACAGTTATGGGTGGTCCTTCGAATATCTCCATGAGGCTCATGAGGTGATCTTGATGATTGTCTCAGAGGAGAGTAGTGTGGAAACCTGGCAGATGGGTTTGGTTTGTTGGCTTCTCACAGAAATATGGTTGCTACCAATATAGTTGGCTACTTCAGCTTCTACCCAGTTGGCTTTTTCAACTATCAGGCAGGTGAGACTTCCAATGGTTACTCCTTGCAAATGAGCTATAGTCTAGAGAATATAGTGGAATATCTGGTGGATGCAGAGGGCTCTCTTGACCAGCTAGCTGATGGTTAACAATTTGGTAATGAGGTCTTCTCAGTTGTCTTCTTGAGTTTTGTTATGAAGGCAGTGTCTGATTTCATAGTCATGCTAGAGGGTTATTTGTTCAGTAGTATTTTTAAGCTATTGGATCATTATGTACCAGTAATTAATGAAGTGCCCAAGGTTCTCAGTGTAGAAGTTCAGATGTTCAGAGGTATCAGAGTGCCAAATAGCCTTATTGATAGCTTCAAAGACCAGGGTCTTTAGGCTAGGCAAAAGAGTAGAGCGGCAGGAAGTCTGATTAGAGTGGTGAGTAAGAGGTATTGTGGGGAAGTTCTTCATTCTTTGGTGCTGGTTTCAAGGCTGGGAGTGGGTCTTCTTTAAGTAGCATGTTCTTTATTTCGACTTGGATTATTGTTGCTCCTTTTGGTATAATCACTTGATGGATTAGGTTATTCACTTGATTGTCACACCATATGTCATCTGATCTTAGTGGTCACTTGTACTCTATATTGTCAATTATGTACATTACATCTGCCCCTTGCAAAAATAAGAGCCATCCTCAGTGGTGAGGGTTATATAGAGGTTGCAGAGTCTTGAATTTCTCTAGAAAGAGTTTATTGGCACATTGGCAGAGACTGGCCATCCTCATATAGGGCAGAGGGCCTATTACTGGCTAACTATCTGGGAGGGGTTTGAACCCAGCTAGTAGCTTCATTTTGGTATTCTTCAGTTCACTAGATGTCCTACTGATTCTGGGGTTCCAAGATAAACTTCCAATACTTAAGGCACTAGTTATTGCTATATGTCATCAACAATTCAAGGAAGTCAATACAGGGATTGGGCAATGTGTTTTGTCTCTACCAGATAGTAGGGTCTGATGTGGTTGCGGTGTATCTTGGTCTTGAGCAAAACTCCTTCTATAGTCTTAAGTTGGTAGGTGTGGTTTGTGAAGGCTTGGTAAATGAGATAAGGTTCTTCCCATTTCAGTTTAAGCTTGGCACTCCAGTTTCCTTCTATGATGGTATGATATACCATAACTTACTATTCAATAAGCAGAGGGTCTAAATCAGCCTTGCAGTCATAGTACTTCTTTTGTCATTCCTGGGCTTAAGCAATGAATTCTTGTGTTTACTGGTATACTTTATGTAACTGGGTGATTTCTTCTGTGACTCATTTCATCAAATCCAGCTGGATCAGTTTCTTGGGGTTTTGGGCTTCTCAGCCATACACCAGATAGAAAGAGGTCTGTTGAGTAGCAGTGGCCTTAGAGGTATGAATGCTGAATAAGATTGCTAGCAGGTAGATGTCCCAGTTTAGTTGATCTCTGGTCCTGCTGAGACCTTGTTTGATGGTCTGATTCATTTGTTCTGTGAGTCCATTCACCTGGAGATGGTAAGCCATTGTTGGTCGTAACTTGATCTTGAAGTTACTTATAAAGGTCTTCATAGCTTTATTGATAAATTCTCAGTCTTGGTCTATGATGATTTCCTTAGGAATACCATGGTGGCTGAAGACTTCATTATACAGAATTCCAATAATTGTCTGGGCATTAGTAGTCTCGATAGTGAAGGCTTTGGGCCATTTTGTCAGGTGGTCTTTGATGATGAGAATGTGTGTCTTCCTCAGCTAGTTACTGGCAGAGGTCTGATGATGTCTATTCCTAGTCTTTGGAAGGCTCCAGCTGGTACTGTAATTGGCATTAATGGTGCTTGGTCAGTGGGTTTCTGTCAGTATCTTTGGCAAATATCACATTGTTGAATGTGTGTTGAAATTTGTTTCCTCATCTTGGGCCACCAGTATCACTTCTTAACTCTTACAATAGTGGCTCCAATTCCTCTATGTGCATTCTGGTCATAATTTGTTATCAGGATTTTTGGTACTTCATCTTCTCTTGAAACTTGGGTATATTGATCTCCTTCTACTCTCTAAAGTTTGCCATCACCTTCTTGGAATTTCTTAAGGTTCCTTTAAATGAACAGCTTATGGGCAGACTGAATTCCTTTCTTGAAGCTCCTATGGTGCAGGCTCCAGGTGAGGGCAAGGCATAGATTGTGGTTTATTTTGGGTGAGTGAGAAGCAGCCTTCTCTCATGAGGGCTCCTTCCCTTCTTATTGAGTTTGAGGAGTTCTTGACAGAGTATCGACATTGGAGTTCTTGATACCTTTCTTATAGACAATAGTGAACTGGTACTCCTGTAAGGACATGATCCATCTTGCAAATATGCCTAAGAGTTCTGGCTTCTTGAACAACCATTGTAGAGCTTGATGGTCTATGATGAGGGCAAATCTCTTTCTCAAGAAATAGTGGCGGAAGTGGTCTACTGCCCATACTACTGCTAGGCATTCCAATTTGGTAGCTCTGTAGTTTGCCTGTGATTTGTTTGTTGCCTTACTAGCATATTTGATAACATGCTCTCTCTTGTGGTCATCTTGCTATAACAGAATTGATCCAAGTTCTGAAGCTGAGGCATCAGTTACCAGGATGAAGGGTTTGTTGAAATCTAACTGCACCAGGACTGGGGCTTTGGTGAGGGCCTTCTTGAGTAGATCAAAAGACTTTTGCTGGTCTTCCTTCTAGTAGAATAGTTGGTCCTTCTTGGAGATATCTCTAAGAGGTGCTGTCTTGTCTGAGAATCTTAGGATAAATCACCAATAGTAGGATGCCAGTATAAGGAAAGATAGGGTCTCCTTTGCTGAGATAGGGGTTGGATAGTTCTTGACTTTCTCCACCTTGCAGGAGTCAGTGTGTATACCTTGAGCTGAGACAATATATCCTAGATATTCAACTTAGTGTTTTCCAAAGAAGCACTTCTTAGCATTGAGTCTGAGTCCTGAGCTTCAGATAGTATTGAATACTTTATGGAGATCTTGCAAATACTGCTCAAATGTCTCAGAGTAGATAATTACATCATCTATATAGACTAGCACATTTCTTCTAATGAGGTCTCAGTAGATATGGTTCATTATTTGTTGGAATAAGGCTGGGGCATTGCAGAGTCCAAATGGCATTCAAAGATATTTGTACTATCCTTATCTGGTGATAAAGGCTGTCTTGCAGATATCTTTCTTGGTAATGGGGATTACTTGGAATTCTTGGAACTGGTCAGTAGTGGTCATATACTTGGCTTTTCCAAGGGTATTGAGGAGGTCATCAATTCTTGGCAGTGGGTAGGCATCTTCTGTGGTGACCTTATTGAGTTTTCTGAAGTCCACAACTAGTCTCCATCCTTCTTTCTTTGGCATAATAATTGCTAGTGAAGCCCAGGGGCTTGATGAGGGTCTGATAACTCCATTTCATAGCATTTCATCTATGTGTTGTTGTTCAAATTCGATCAAGTGGTGTGGTGTTTGGTAGGGACATTGTCAGATTGGTTTTGTATTTCCAGTATATATAGGGTGCTCTCCATATTGGCATGGTGGGAAGTTATTATATGTGGTGGTAAATATATCCTTGTATTCTTCTATCAACTCCTATATCTGTTATTACTGGCCCTTGGTTAGAGTTGCCTCAATGTTGACAGCTTTGATTGCTAAGTTCACTGAGTCTTTCTCTCTGGTACTGTCAGTCTCACTGGAGAGGACTTGCCATTTCTCAAAAACTTATAGATTTCTTCCTCATAGGTGTCTATCAGTGGTTCAAAATATCCCAGTATTGTTTTTTTGGAGATAGTGATCATCTCAAAGCCCATGTTTCTGATAGGGATATGGATTGGCGACATCTGGTCATAAATTCATTCCTCAGCTAAGAGCAGGTGATACTTCTCTCAAAGCTCCATCGATGGTTCGAATATCAAGTTGTCGGCTTCCACTGAGAGGTGCACATTAAGGCCTCATTGCTAATATGGCTGCAAGATGATTTTCTCTCTTGCTTGGATGGGGTAGCAGATGTGGGGCCTCATTTGTCTGAACTGAGCAACTTTTGCTATATAGACTTTGATGGGTAGTATCTGGGGGTCTCTGTTGGTGCTTCCAAATCCTCCTAGTCCTCTCTTGGTACTGTCTAGCTGCTTTACCTCTTGAATGGTAGGTTGTAAGATCTTGATAAAGAGGATCTGGCAGATGGCCTTCAGGGGATTGAAGAATTGATAATTCCTTCCATGGTTGCAAATAATGACCTTCAGGGAACCTCAGTAGTCTTGGTCAATAACTCCTCCTTCAACAGTAATTCCTTTGGCTGCCAATGATGATCTTGATACTAGTTGACCATAGAGTCCTGGTGGTATAGCAAGTGCAATTTGAAGATTGAAGGTCTTGGTGCTTCTAGGTCAGATTGTTGATTGATATGAGAGATAGAGGTCATATCCAACTGATCCTTCTATTTGTGTAAGGGAAGGCTGTGCCCAGGGTGAGAGCAACTTGACTTGAACAACTGGTTAGGTCTTGAGGAATGGTACTCTAGTGGCTGCAATCACGGGTGAGAACTCCATTTATTCTGGCTTAAAGAACAGCCAATGTGCTCCTGTCTTTGGGTTTCTCATATAGTTGAACCCAGTCTTTCCGAGGGGATCCAGGGCTTCCATAAGAATGAAGGCGAGATTGACTCCTTGTTCATCTTAGTGTGGACAGCAGTACCAGCAGATGATGGCAAGGACTTCCAGAGGTAGGTTCCAAATGGTGGTCTTGTTCTTGGCTTTGTAGTCTCCTTCATAGTCGATCTCCTTGTACTTCTGGCAGACCCAGTAAATTCTAGGTTCTTATAGAGTAGGGTTCTTTCTTTTAACTCGGCTTCTGTAGACATCCTCACTAAGGTAAACACTTTGATGTTTATACTAGTAGCAGGTGAAGGTCTTCTCACAATTGCAGCATCTCTTTTTGACAAAGCTTTCATTTCACTCCTTGACTTTCTTGCTGGTAGGGTATCTCTTCCAATACTTGTTATAGGTTGGCAGAGTGACTTGAAGGGCTCAGGTGATAGTGTAGGAGCTGTTGCTGTCCCTTTCGATAGTGAGAGTCTCCATGAGTTGGTGGGAGAGAACCTTTTGCTGCTCTTGATAAGTCTTCTTGAAGGTCTTCAGGGTTGGAGGCTGAGCTCAACTATAGACTGGTACTCATTTCAATTTATCTTTATTGATAATTGTTAGCATTAGAACCTTCTTGAGATCCAGGACTTAGCAGGTGTTACAATTATCTCTTAGTGAATAGAAGTGGTTGGAGTACTCACGCATGCCTAGGCAGAAGGCTCATGAAATTAAGTTTTCTATCAGTGGGGGTGGCAGTTGCATGGATGGTCCTACAAACTCGAGTATTGCTCTCTCATTGTTGGCTCTGTCAATACTTTCTGCTAGGTCTTTGATATCAATAACTCCAGTAAAGGGTTCTTCTGGCTCACTATCTTGATCTCTAGAGGCATCAAAGTCACTTTCTATTTTTTGTAGGAAATTTACTTCACTCTTATCTTCATTCTCAGTAGTGGTGGGTGTGTTGCTATGTCCTTGCCATTCAGTCTTGGGGGCCTGACTTGCTTTTCTTAATGATCCTCTTGACTTGATGGGTATCTTGTACTTTTGTCCATAAATGGAGAAGACTAGAAGTTGCCTTCTGATGTCCACATTGGCTCCAACTTGGTGCATCCAATCCATTTCCAAGATCAGATCATAGGAGGTTGCAGGGGTTATGATGGCTTGAGGTATATTGAGGCAGGCTTTCCCTACTTGAATAGGGATATCTTGTACAAGCCCAAGGAGAGTAGATGCTGATCCATCTGCCATGATGACTCTTGCTTTGGTTCCTTCATTGATTCTCCAACTAATTCTTTCCAACATTCTTTGAGTGATAATACAGACTACTGCTTCAGTGTTGATAAGAATTCAGGCATTTTCTCCATGCACCTTTCCACTTGTAGTCTTGTGGATTGATGTTTCTGTTGTCAACTTTCATACACTGTATAGATAGTGCTGGGCTCTTGTATGTGTGGTCCTTGGACAAGAAGTCTCTTAGTATCTTCCTTAGCTTCCTTCAGGAATTTTCGCCTAACTTCTGGGGCATTCTTGAGAACTTGCTCAATGGTGAGGCCTGCATTCTGTTGATGAATCTGATCCCAAAGAGAGGCTGCCATATGAGATTTGCTGCTCCTTCAATGTCTGGGTCCTTGGGGGCAAGGTCTTTCATTCTTGGTGGGCATTTCATCTACTGAGGACTCTACACTCATATGCTTGTCTTCTTTGAGGTCAGGCAAAGAGATAGTCCTTGATATTCTTAATGGTCCAGCCTTGGGCTCAGGGGTATCTCTTCTGGCTCATTTGTCATTTTCCTGGAGAGTGTCTGAGGAGGAATGGCTATGCCTTAGGTGCTTGCCTGTGAATACTGTTACTAGTAGTAGAAGTGGAGTCCTTGGTGGTCTTTCTTGTCCTCTGGTCTGTGCCAGGGCAGCATCCCAAGTCACCTTGGATAGGAAGGCTTTATAGTATGGATAGGTATCATCTTGACCATGGAGCCAGGCTACTTCTTTTTCCATTTCTCATATTTCTTCATTCATCTAAATGAGATTGACATTTCTATCATTAGATCAGGTAGCTTGCTTCCTTGGACAGTACCTTTGGATATGGCCTTGGTCTCTGTAGTAGAAACAGGTAGGAGCATGGGGACTGATTGTCACTGAGCCTACAGTAGTGGCTGGTAGTGTCTGAGAAGAACTTCTATTATCTTACTGTCAGTAGTCTGGCCAGTTGTCACAATGGTAATCTTGTTGTCTTCCTCCTTAATTCTTCAGCTGTGCTACTGCAATAGCTAAGTCCTTCATCTATTTCATGAGCATGGTTATTGGGTCCTCTTGAACTCTTGGTGGCTGCTGCTATTATTGTTGACTGTATTGGGCTGGAGTTGAAGGTGGGGGTCTGTTCTCATAATTGGCCAACCAGGCCCTGAGGAATACATTCTCCTGTTCTGCTGTAGTAGTTCCTCAAGATCTTGGAGGTTCAGTTCTAGCTGGCTCTCAGTGCTCTTGCTGGACTGGTCTGTAGTCTACTTCCCAACTTCCTTGTACTCCAGCAACTTGCTGCTCAATGCTCTGATAACCCATCCTAATGACTTGCCTTCTGAGTTCTGGATATAGGCCATTGAGGAAGATAGTAGATGTCAGCACCAGTTGGACTGCAGGCAGCAGGTTTGCCTTGATAATTTGAGCTTGGATCTGATGGTAGAAACTCTTCAGGGTTTCATTGGGTACTTGAGTCATATAGGTTAAGGCCTCCTGTGCTTCTTATTGATACTCAAGACCATTGAACTATGTGCAGAGCCAGTTTTTGTAGATGGTGCACCTTTTGGGATAATCTGCATTCTGAAGGTGATTGATATATTTCTATTGATAAATATCTCCTCCAACAAGCTTGGCATGGTTGTATCTCTATAAGGCTGGGCCTCTCAAGAGTGACTCGATGATTCTGAGTTATCTTTAGGCATCTCATTGCTTGGCAACTGCTTGCACCTTGATTTCTCCAATGAACTTCTTGATGTCTTCACTGTCTGCACCATGAAACTTCTGAAGATAACTCATATCTGGCTTGTCTTCACTATCTTCATAGTCTGAGTCTGGTTTGGGGGTAGTATTCCTTGAGGGTCCTTGTGGAGAAGGAGATAGTAAAGGTGCTCAATGTATAGAAAGTACTGGTAGAGACTGGTGTCTTGGTGGTGTAGGAGATCTGGGTCTACTGGTTAAGGCCAGAGTATAGGTTCTTGAAGATGGTGATCTCCTAATTGACTAGTAGTGGCTATTGAATGCTGAGGCTCTGAGAGAAGCATCATTTCTTATTTCTTATAGATAGTAGTAGAGTGTGAGTGACCAGAGTGCAGAGGTCCAGGTAATTGAAGATACTAGAGGGCTAATATAACTGGTGTTGAACTCATCTGCCCCTTGTGGCTGTGAAGTAGTGGGGTCCTGTTTACCTTTCTGAAAGTCTGGACAGCTGTCTGTATGATAGTGTGGATCAAACTCATCTTCTGAGTTGTGTGGGTGGTAGTCCTCCTCTCCTTCAGATGTTTCGAAGTAAACTCAGTCTAAAGGAGTGGTTTGATTGATGGCTGTGGTGATATAGTCGCTCTGGTCAGAGTTCTTTCTATAGATTTAGGTCTGGTACTCTTCAGGAAGGTTATCTTCTAAGTCTTGAAGCTGAAGGGGTTCTGGTTGTCCTCTGAGTTGTCTTCTCTCCCTTGAGATCAGGCCATAGTCTGGGTCACTTCTATCTTCTGATTCAGTCCTCTGGCTACTATTTCTGAACAAGGTCTTAACTGCTGTCCTGACAATGGTGTGGGCCTTTTTTTCTGCTGAAAAGGGCTATCTCTGCACTTGTTGCTAGTTAGGTTCTCCTGGAGTCTCCAATGTAGATGGCTGTTGGGTTCTTGAGCCAAAAGGTCAAGTCTTTTAAAAAAACTATTCCCAGTTGAGCCCCCAAAATATAGTATGTGATTTGTATAACTATAAGCTTTAAGCATGACTCAATATGCCACTTGTGAAGCACATGATATGTATGTCGAAATAAAAAGGGATCTCCAAGTGGATAGTCACATGATCAGCTCATTTGAAATGTACGGTGAACATTGGTAGTTGAGTGCGGATAAGGTTGATAGAAATTCAGGTTGATGGCTTGGATGACTTGGTTGTTTAGTGGATAATAGATGGACTTTCTTAGCAGTGATTACTTGGGTTTCATTGCTTGAATATGTAAGCATGTGTGATGGTCAGTAATTCTCTTCATGGTACAGTACAGGTAAAGAAAATAGAGGTTGATGGCTTGCTCATCTGTCTGACTTGTTAACTTGAGGACATCAGGTGAATGGCAGTCCTGTGCTAGCTCTCCTAAGCTAAGTATACTATTCAGGGTCCAGGGTCTTATTACTTAAATATACAAGTCTTGAATCTTGGAATATTGAATGCATGGGTCTCACAACTTAAATATATAGTTTGAATAGCGGTTAATAGGATCTCAGTGATGGCTTCCTGGTGGCAGGCAATGGGTTTGATGTCTTGAATAGCAGTCAGTTTCCTTGACTTGGTGGCAGTTTCCTGGTGGCTTTCCTTAGCAGCAGTAATTAACTGACTGACTTGAATATAGCAAGAGTAATTCTTTAATGCAAACTTCTGAGCTTCAATGCTCCAGGTTATTATCTTGTTCTCTGAATTATCCAGTCTCTTGAAGGCAGTGAGGGGTTTCTTTGTAATTCTTTTATTTCAAACTTCAACTGACTGGTCTTGAATCTGTGGTCTTGAATGTGTGGTTGGATCATGACAAGAGAAATTCTTTAACTCAAACCTCTGAGCTTCGATGCTCCAGGTTGTTATCTTGTTCTCTAAATTATCTGGTCTCTTGGAGGCAGTGAGGGGTTTCTTTGTAAAACTATCAAACTGACTGAGGTTTATTCACTCATTCTTCAGGGCTATTTTATACATGTTCGCTCATACAGTTGCTATCTGTAGTTAACTATAGTATGGCTACATTACATGGCTAAGCTATTGGCTTGCAGGCTGCAACAAATATTTGCTACTAAATAAGGATACAGATGTAATGCTGAATATAGATGTACCATTGGCTCATATGATGCAATGGATGTTTATACTGAATATGGATGTACCATTGACTTATATGATATAACAGATGTTTACACTGAATACAGATGTACCATTGGCTTACATGATGTGATGGATATTTATACTGAATATGGATGCGCCATTGGCTCACACAATGCAATGGATGTTTATACTGAATATGGATGCACCATTGGCTTACATGATGTAATAGATGTTTATACTGATGACATGGAGTTAGAGTTGCTGATGAATTTGGTATAAGGACATTTGTCAGTTTTAAATAGTATAGTACCCCTTGTCAGTGGTAAATAAATCATCTTGTGTGACTTTATCATTCCATTCCTCGAAAGGGGGGAGTACCAGCCAAGAGATAAGGGGGTAGAATAGTGGCCAATCATCTTCAACGACATTCTCCAATCCTTGAATAGCTTGGATGTGGACAGAGGACTGATAAACTCTCTGTTGCTCTTCTTCTTCTGAGGACTCATCAGCTTCAGTGTCAGAGGGGGCTTCTTCGGGAGCAGGGTCTTGGAGTTCTTGGGTCTCCTTTTCAAAAACAGGGACTTCTTGAGCTTTCTCTTGATTTGGCTCCCAAATGATATAGTGTGAATTGAGGCTGACAGGATGGTGGGTAGCTGGAGTGACTCCAGTAGGTGCTTCAATAGTTACATATAGGTAGTCCTTCGAATATCTCCATGAGACTTATGAGGTGATCTTGATGGTTGTCTCAGAGGAGAGTAGTGTGGAAACCTGGCAGAGTGGGTTTGGTTTGTTGACTTCCCACAATGATGCAGTTGCTACCAATATAATTGGCTACTTTAGCTTCTACCCAGTTGGCTTCTTCAACTATCAGGCAGGTGAGGCTTCCAATAGTTACTCCTTGCAAATAGGCTATAGCCCAGAGAATATGGTGGAATATTTGGTAGATGCAGAGGGCTCTCTTGACCAGCTGGCTGGTGGTTAACAATTCAGTAATGAGGTCTTCCCGGTCATCTTCTTGAGTTTTATTGTGAAGATAGTGTCTGATTTCATAGTCATGCCAGAGAGTCATTCATTTGGTAGTATCTTTGAGCTATTGGGTCATTATGTATCAGTAATTAATGAAGTGCCCAAGGTCCTCAGTATAGAAGTTCAGATGTTCAGAGGTGTCAGGACACCAAATAGCCTTCTTGATAGCTTTGAAGACCAGGGTCTTTAGGCTAGGCAAAGGAGTAAAGCAGTGGGAAGTCTGATTGGAGTGGCGAGTAGGAGGCATTGTGAGAAAGTTCTTCATTCTTTAGTGCTGGTTCTGAGGCTGGGGGTGGATCTTCTTTAAGTAGTGTGTTCTTTATTTCAACTTGGATTATTGTTACTCCTTTTGGTGTAATCACTTGATGGATTAGGTTGTTCACTTAATTGTCATACCATATATCATCTGATCTTAGCAGTCACTTGTACTCTGCATTGTCAATTGTGTATGTCACAATATATATTGCTATATTCATAACTTCTACCCAATATGAATATCCTAATCTGGTGGCATTAATTATTGTATGTACTATTTCTACAATCATACAGTTGAATTGCTCAGCTATGCTATTCTGCTGAGATATATAGAGAGCTATTATCTAATGGCATATGCTATATTTCATCAGGAATTGCCTAAATTGGCCATTTATATACTCCTGGCCATTATCTGAGCATATAGCATATATTCTACATCCCATCTCATTTTTGGCAATCACTTTGAATTTTTTGAATTTCTCTAAGGCTTCACTCTTTACTGATAGAAAATATATACATCTTGTGCATATTGTCATTAATGAATATAAGGAAATATCTCTTACTGGAATGTAATGGAGTTTGTATTGGACCACAGATATTGGTGTGGATGAGATCCAGGATCTCCAAGACATACTTCAATCATTCTTTGAATAGGTGCTGGGATGCCTTATTCACTGCACAATCCTCACAGAAACTGTCATGTGGATGTACTGCCAGCAATCCACTCACTGAGCCACTTCTGATCATCCTTTCAAGGCTCAATTTGCTGATATGCCCCAAATGCTTATACTATGTGTTGTATGCATCAGGCATAGTTGTTGCATATGCATAGTCTTTCGCCATTACATTATTTGGCATGCCATTGATCATGTAAAGATTGCCTCACTTCGAGGCTGTCATCAACATCTTGTTGTGATTGTTGCTCACAGGATATGCAAACGAGACCTAAGTCCCTATTTTATACTGCGTATTATTGGGCGTAATGTTAACCTCGCTAAGTAATATTTTCACCTTCCAAGATAATAACGAAGTTTCTGTTACGGTTGACATCGTTCATCCAAGGTAGATGCAAATGCCCAAAGTTGGTGGTGTCATTAAAATCTTCATTATACGATGCGAGGAGCTATTATTAACATAACTATTATATTATATATATAATTTACAGGGCGATGTGATTAAAAATAAAAAACTAAAATTGAATAAAGTTCAATCGGTTTAAACCAACACCGAGAAATACACGGCCATCACTGGAACCATAAGAGATATCGCACAAATGGCGTATATCCCAACCTCCGTCTGTTTCCTCCGTACTTCGTCGAGATCATGTTCACTTGAGGGATTCCATGCGCCCAACTTCTTAACTATACTTTCGGTAGCAGGGTCGACCGTTTGAGTGAATACGGACAGCTGCGCCTTCGTGAAGTATTGGCTGCGGGAGGCGACGACCGGTTTGGTGGCGCCGCTCTGTCTAGTTGAGTATTCTTTCAACCTCTCGGCGACGTACATGCTTGTTTCGTCAGAAATGATGTTATTCTCCAATGGCAACGGCGAGCGCGCAAGGGTCTGAATTTGCGAGAGCACCTTCTTCATGGTTGGGCGTTTCGCTGGCTCGAGGTTCCAACAATCGTTAATGATACGCTGATAAGCATCGGGCACACCGGGCACTGGATCCTCCCTCAACCCGTCCTCCCGAGAAATACGCCCCGCCGTCCCCCTCGGTGGCGCACGATTTACGAGTTGCCACATCAAGGTCCCAACGCCATAAACGTCCGACGCCTTGGTGTATGGCACGCCTTTAAATGTCTCTGGCGGGAAGTATTCTACCCGACCGTAAGTTCCTTGGTGCTCAGTGTTTTCATCGGAGGAGGAGGCCACGGAGCGGGCGACGGCCTGGCCTATACCGATATCGATGACGTGGATATCCTGGCTCTCGTAGGCGCCGAGCACAAAGTTGCTCGGGTGGAGATTGTTGTGCGTGACGCCCACCTCGTGAATAGATGAAACGGCGGCGCAGATATCCCGGGCTTGGCGGAAGATGTCATGCCAGGAGTTGGGAGCGGTATGGATGAGAGCGTCTTCCAGGCTGCCCGCACAACCGTACTTGGTGATCATGAGATAGTTTCTATTGTCAGGGTGGCAGGTGATGCCGATGAGGGTGGAGCGGAACCCATTGGAACAGAGGAGCACGGCGTTCAGTACGAGCTGTAAATAGGAGGCGGGTTTCTTTAGAGGAGAAAGGGTTGGCCCAAATTTCACAAAACAATATTTATGGCTGGACTCGTATAGTAGGATTTGAGGAGACGTGCAGAAGGAACCAGTGACTATAGTTTGCTCTCACCTCACGAAATATTGACGTATCCATTTCTTTAAGGGCGAATATTTCGTCTTTTTTTCCATTGTGTCCCCGAAGAGTGCCCTTCCAAACCGTCCCGAAAGCACTGTACCCTTTCTTTTCGACACCTGTGAAGCTTTCGAACGGAATCCAAACCAAGAAATTCGCCAGTTCGGATAAACTCATGCTATCAAGATGCATCTTGAGGTACTCGTCGAAAGGGAACACGAGCTTGCGGCGAGCGATGCCGAATTTGAGGGTACGGTCCAGCCGATCGAATGGCGTCAACAGCGATTTGAGTTCTTCGACAAGGGCTTCGGTCATGGTTGTGAACGGAGGAGATGACGGTAAAAAGGAGAGGCAGGGG
>RQIL01030332.1:0-18170 GCA_003951145.1 Jimgerdemannia lactiflua | reverse complement strand
CAGGGGAATAGACATTTGATTGTGGCATACAAATCCGATTCCCAATATAGTATAGCAGTCATTTTTACAACTGTAGAAACTTTAGCAACTGTAGAAATTCTACAGATGTAAATCCTTTACAATTGTAGAGATTTTAGCAGATGTAGAGGATTTACAGTTATAAAAAGTGACTTATAGGAAATGTAGTCATAACTTAGCCACCTCATAACTAGTAAAACTTGTATAAAAAACCCAGTATCTTCTTCAAGTGAATAAACCTCAGATCGAAAGTGTTAGCATAAAGAACAAGTATACTGATAAAGGACCTTCAGGATTACCTCTTTGACACATTTGGCCTCATGGAACTACTGACTCTGGGAGTCAAGAAGATAAGAATTCAAGATAAAGAAATCCAAAATACTTGCTAAGTTTAGTATCTGCTATGTTACAATATATATAGTATTCAAATCAAATAAATTCAATTTAAATACCATATATATCTACTTTGAATTGATTCAAATATTCATTTTGGAAGTATTAAATATAGGTTCCTTGGCTCAGATATATAGTATGTATATTTCTGTCACATATAATAGATATCTTTAAAAGAAAAGATGCATTGCCCATATCTATCATCTTGAACTTCTTATATATATAATACTATCTTTACTTTATTGATTTTACTCATCATTCCAAATAAAATGATATTATCAATCCAAATTCCTAGGTATACTATTCCTGAGGATATATGATGAGTGATATATATATATCTGCTTTATAATGTTTGAACCCATTGTCTTCCACTAGATAGTTATTAATATTTTGATTCCAGAGTCTTGCTGCTTATTTGATACCATAGAGACCTTTATGTAGTTTGTATACTAACTTCTTCTTCTTATTGTTATAGAGTTTATATCCTTATAGTTAATAAATATATAGTTCAGTATCCATATCTCTATTCAGAAATATTGTCTTAATATCTATTTGGTGGATTTCATAGTCATACTTAGCTCTGACTACAAAAAGTACTCTAAGTGAAGTAAGCTTAAATATCAGAAAAAATGTCTCATCATAATTGATTCTAAAGTCTTGCAAGTATCTCTTTGCCATAAATTGGGCCTTGTACTACTCTATGCTACCATTACTATTACACTTGATTTTATATATCTATTAGAATCCTATAGCTTATCAATTTATCAGAAGAGAGACTAAATCCCATATATCATTTTTGATAAGTAAGCTATATTTCTCATTCATAGCCTTTTTCTACTCCTTTTTATCATTCAAGTGAATAGCTTTATTGTAGTTTACTGGCTCATTAGTTATTGCTACATAAGTGTATTTATAAGCATAGTTTATATAATGTTGCTTATAATAGGATATCTTAGATAAGTTTCAATAATCTCCTAAATCTATTCAAATATTATTATCTACTCTAGACTTATGCTTTTTCTTACCCTTCTAAGAGATATCATCTTTCTCTTCATTATCTATAATTTCCATAATTCTTAATTCAGAAAGTTTTATAGATAATTGCACTGTCAATCTCATAGGTATGGATTGTATTACCAGAATCTCAATCATTGGTGTAGTTTTACTCACTATTAGTATAGTTCTGCTTACTGTTGGTGTAAATGTCACTGGACTAGTTATAAATATAGAAACTTCTATATGAATTTCTCATTCTTTTGTTCTTTTCTTAAATTAAATATAGTAAGAGATAACTAAATTGTACTTTTGCAAATTTTACAGTCTATATATCACTTTATCATATTTAAGAAATATATACTTATCTGTCTTAGGTTCAAATTTGCCTCTATTACTACTCTTATCCAAGATATAAGTCTTACTTCTAAATGTCTGTAGGTCCCTATCCCTCTCTCTGAGCCTGCAGGCCTTGATCATGTTACTGCATCAGCTCTCAGTTTCAGTTAGGTATAGCCAGAAAAGGAAGGCCCCACTCCCCAAGCCTGTGGGTTTTGATCACATTGCCACATCAGTTCCTAATTCTGGTTAGATACAGCCCTACCCTCTGTTAACCAATCAGAAGGCCCCACTGAATCAGCATCTGCCACACTCTGATAGCCATCACCAGCCTAACACTCTACTGGTCCACCATTATCACCCTTCTGCTTATCTGTGACAGTCATCTTCCCTCCCACCTGACTCTATCTGAAAAGCAGTCACCTATACCAGAACTGTGCTTGCCAAGAAGCTCTTTCCTATTTTGGTTCAAGCTTGGCACTCCAATTTCCTTCTATGATGGTGCAGTATACCAGAACTTGCTGTCTAATAAGCAGGGGGTCTAAATCGGCCTTGCAGTCATAGTATTTCTTTTGTCATTCCTGGGCTTGGGCGATGAATTCTCATGCTTGCTGACATACTTTGTATAACTGGGTGATTTCTTCTATGACTCGCTTTGTCAAATCCAGCTGGATTGGTTCCTCAGGGTCTTGGGCTTCTCGGCCATACACCAGGTAGAAAGGGGTTTGCTGAGTAGTGGTGATCTTGGATGTGTAGATGCTGAATAAGATTGCTGGCAGGTAGATGTCCCAGTTTAGTTGATCTCTAGTTCTGCTGAGATCTCTCTTGATGGTCTGATTCATTCATTCTGTGAGTCCATTCACCTGAGAGTAGTAAGCCATCATTGGTCATAGCTTGATCTTGAAGCTGTTTGCAAAGGTCTTCATGGCTTTGTTGACAAACTCACGGCCTTGGTCTGTGATGATTTCTTTGGAGACACCATGGTGGCTGAAGACTTCATTATACAGGATTCTGATGATTGTCTGGGTATCAGCAGTCTCAATGGCCCTTGGCTGGTTACTAGCAGGGGTCCGATGATGTCTATTTCTAGTCTTTGGAAGGCTCCAGCTGGTGCTGTAATTGGCATTAATGGTACTTGGTCAGTGGGTTTCTGTTGGTATCTTTGGCAGGTATCACATTGTTGAATGTGTGTTGAAATTTGTTTCCTCATCTTGGGTCACCAGTATCACTTCTTGATTCTTGTAATAGTGGCACCAATTCCTTGATGTGCATTCTGGTCATGATTTGTTATCAGGATTTTTGGTACTTCATCTTCTCTTGGAACTTGGGTGTATCAATCTCCTTCTATTCTCCAAAGTTCGCCATCAGCTTCTTGAAATTTCTTGAGGTTCCTTTGGATGAATAGCTTGTGGGCAGGCTGAATTCCTTTCTTGAAGCTCCTATAGTGCAGACTCCAGGTGAGGGCGAGGCATAGATCTTGGTTCATTTGGGCAAGCAGGAAGCAGCCTTCTCTCATGGGGGCTCCTTCCCTTCTTGTTAAGTTCAGGGGATTCTTGACAGGGTATCAACATTGGAATTCTTGGTACCTTTCTTGTAGATGATGGTGAACTGGTATTCTTGTAAGGACATGATCCATCTTGCAAAGATTCCTGAGGGCTCTGGTTTCTTGAACAACCATTATAGGGCTTGATGGTCTGTGATGAGGGCAAATCTCTTTCCCAAGAAGTAGTGGCAGAAGTGGTCTACTGCCCATACTACTGCTAGGCATTCCAACTTGGTGGCTCTGTAGTTTGCCTGTGATTCATTCATGGCCTTGCTAGCATATTCGATAACATACTCTCTCTTGTGGTCATCTTGCTGTGACAGGATTGATCCAAGTCCTAGGGCTGAGGCATCAGTTACCAGGATAAAGAGCTTGTTGAAATCTGGTCGCACTAGGACTGGGGCTTCAGTGAGGGCTTTCTTGAGTAGATCAAAAGACTTTTGCTGGTCTTCTTTCCAGTAGAATGGTTGGTCCTTCTTGAAGATGTCTCTGAGAGGTGCTGCCTTGTCTGAGAATCTTGAGATGAATCACCAATAATAGGATGCTAACATGAGGAAGGATAGGGTCTCCTTCACTGAGGTAGGGATTGGGTAGTTCTTGACTTTCTCCACCTTGTGGGGGTCAGTATGTGTTCCTTGAGCTGAGACGACATATCCCAGGTATTCGACTTAGTGTTTTCCAAAGAAGCACTTCTTGGCATTGAGTCTGGGTCCTGAGCTTCGGATGGTATCAAATACTTTGTGGAGGTCTTGCAAATGCTGCTCAAACATCTCGGAATAGATGATTACATCATGTATGTAGACTAGCACATTTCTTCCGATAAGATCCTGGTAGACATGGTTTATCATTCGTTGGAATGAGGCTGGGGCATTGCAGAGTCCAAATAGCATTCAAAGGTATTTATACTATCCTCATCTGGTAATAAAGGCCATCTTGCAGATATCTTCCTTAGCAATGGGGATTACTTGGAATCCTTGGAACTGGTTGGTGGTTGTCATGTACTGGCTTTTCTAAGAGCATTGAGGAGGTCATCAATTCTTGGCAATGGGTAGGCATCTTCTGTAGTGACCTTGTTGAGTTTTCTGAAGTCCACAACTAGTCTCCATCCTCCTTTCTTTGGTATGATAATTGCTGGCGATGCCCAGGGGCTCAATGAGGGTCTGATAACTCCGTTTCATAGCATTTCATCTATGTGTTATTGTTCGAATTCGATCAAGTGGTGTGGTGTTCAGTAGGGGTGTTGTCGGAATGGTTTTGCATCTTCAATATAGGGTGCTCTCCATATTGATATGGTGGGAAGTTATTGTATGTGGTGGTAAATATATCCTTGTACTCTTCTATCAACTCCTGTATCTGTTATTGCTGGTCCTTGGTTAGAGTTGTCTTGATGTCAACAGCTTTGATTGCTGAGCTCG
Source organism: Jimgerdemannia lactiflua (assembly GCA_003951145.1). Classification (NCBI taxonomy): domain Eukaryota; kingdom Fungi; phylum Mucoromycota; class Endogonomycetes; order Endogonales; family Endogonaceae; genus Jimgerdemannia; species Jimgerdemannia lactiflua. The sequence goes on along the minus strand of RQIL01030332.1, from coordinate 13,469 downwards.
CTGAGTCTTCCTCTCTGGTACTGTCAATCTCACTGGAGAGGGCTTGCCATTTCCCAAAAACTCATAGACTTCTTCTTTATAGGTGTCTATCAGTGGTTCAAAATATCCCAGTGTTGTTCCTTTGGGGATGGTGATCACCTCAAAGCCCATGTTTCTGATAGGGATGTAGATTGGCAACATCTGGTCATGAATTTGTTCCTTGGCCAAGAGCAGGTGATACTTCTCTTGGAGCTCTATCGATGGTTCAAATATCAAGTTGTCAGCTTCTATGGGGAGGTGCACATCAAGGCCTCATTGCTGATATGGCTGCAGGATGATTACCTCTCTTGCTTGAATGGGGTGGCAGATATGGGGCCTCATTTGTCTGAACTGGGTGACTTTTGCTACATGGACCTTAATGGGTGGTGCCTGAGGATCTCTGTTAGTACTTCTGAATCCTCCTCATCCTCTCTCAGTGCTGTCCAGCTGCTTTACCTCTTGAATGGTAGGCTGTGAAGTCTTGATGAAAAGAATCTGACAGATGGCCTTCAGGGGGTTGAAGCATTGGTGATTCCTTCCATAGTTGTGAATAATGACCTTCAGAGATTGTAGGTAGTCTTGGTCAATAACTCCTCCTTCAACAGTGATTCCTTTGGCTGCTAAAGATGATCTTGATGCTAGTTGACCATAGAGTCCAAGTGGTATAACAAGTGCAATTTGAAGATCGAAGGTCTTGGTACTTCTAGGTCAGATTGTTGTTTGGTATGGGAGGTAGAGGTCATATCTGACTGATCCTTCTATTTGTGTGAGAGGGGGCTGCACCCAGGGTGAGAGCAACTTAACTTGAACAACCAGGTGGATTTTGAGAAATGGTTCTCCAGCAGCTGCGATTGTGGGTGAGAACTCCATTTATTCTGACTTGAAGAATGGCCAATGCGCTCCTGTCTTTGGGTTTCTCATATAATTGAACCCAGTCTTTCCGAGGGGGTCCAAGGCTTCCATAAGAGTGAAGGTGAGGTTGACTCCTTATTCACCTTGGTGTGGATGGCAGTACCAGCAGATGATGGCGAGGACTTCCAGAGGTAGGTCCCAAATGGTGGTCTTGTTCTTGGCTTCACAGTTTCCTTCGTGGTTGATCTTCTTGCACTTCTGGCAGGCCCAATGAATTCTAGATTCTTATAGAGTGGGATCCTTTCTCTTGACTCGACTTCTGTGGACATCTTCACTGAGGTGAATGCTTTGATGTTCACATCAGTAGCAAGTGAAGGTCTTTCCACAATTGCAGTGCCCCTTCTTAACAAAGCCTTCATTTCATTCCTTGACTTTCTTGCTATTGGAGTACCTCTTCTGATACTTGTCATAGGTCGGCAGAGTGACTTAAAGGGCTTGGGTGATGGTGTAGGAGCTGTTGCTGTCCCTTTCAATGGTGAGAGTCTCCATGGATTGGCAGGAGAGAACCTTTTGCTGTTCTTGGTAAGTCTTCTTGAAGGTCTTTGGGGTTGGAGGCTGAGCTTGGCTGTGAACTGGTGCTTGTTTCATTTCATCTTTATCGATAATTGTTGGCATTGGAATCTTCTTGAGATCCAGGACTTGGCAAGTGTTGCAATTATCCCTTGGTGAATAGAAGCATTTGAAATGCTCACATGTGCCTAGGCGGAAGGCTCATGAAATTCGGTTTTCTATCAGTGGGGGTGGGGGTTGCATGGATGGTCCTGTGAACTCAAGTGCTGCTCTTTTGTTGTTGGCTCTATCAATACTTTCTGCTAGGTCTTCAATGTCGATAACTCCAACAAAGAATTCTTCTGGCTTGCTATTTTGATCTCTTGGGGCATCGAAGTCACTTCTCATTTCTTGTAGGAAATTTGCTTCACTCTCATCTTCATCCTCGGTAGTGGAGGGAGTGTTGCCATGTCCTTGCCATTTAGTCTCAGAAGCTGAACTCACTTTCCTTGATGATCCTCTTGACTCAATGGGTACCTTGTGCTTCTGTCCATGAATGGAAAAGACTAGGAGTTGCCTTCTGATGTCCACATTGGCTCCAACTCGGTGCATCCAATCAGTTCTCAAGATTAGGTCATAGGAGGTTGCAGGGGTCATGACAGCTTGAGATACATTGAGGCAGACTTTCCCAACTTGAATGGAGATATCTCGTATAAGTCCGAGGGGGGTAGATGCTGATCCATCTGCCATGATGACTCTTGCTTTAGTTCCTTCATTAATTCCCCAACCGATTCTCTTCAACATCCTTTAAGTGATGATACAGACTGCTGCTCCAGTGTCAACAAGAATTCAGGCATTTTCTCCATGCACTTTTCTGCTTGCCAGTCTTGTGGATTGATGTTCTTGTTACCAGTTTTCATGCACCACATGGATAGTGCTGGGCTCTTATGTGTGTGGTCCTTGGACAGGAAGTCTCTTGGTATCTTCCTTGGCTTCCTTCAGGAATTTTCGCCTAACTTCTGGGGCATTCTTGAGGACTTGCTCAGTGGTGAGGCCTGCATTCTGTTGATGAATCTGGTCCCAAAGTGAGGCTTCTGCATAAGGTTTGCTGCTCCTTCGATGTCTAGGTTCTTGAGGGTGAGGTCTCTCATTCCTGGTGGGCATCTCATCTGCTGAGGACTCTACACTCATGTGCTCATCTTCTTCAAGGTTGGGCAGAGAGGTAGTCCTTGATACCCTTGATGGTCCAGCCTCAGGCTCGGGAGTGTCTCTTCTGACTCACTTGTCATTTTTCTGGAGAGTGTCCAAGGAGGAATGGCTATGTCTTGGGTGCTTACTAGTGGATACTGTTACCAGTGGTGGGAGTGGGGTCCTTGGTGGTCTTCCTCGTCCTCTGGTCTGTGCAGGGGCAGCATCTTAAGTCACCTTAGAGGGAAGGCTTCATAGTATGGGTAGGTATCATCCTAACCATGGAGCCAGACTGCTTCTTCTTCCATTTCTTGTGTCTCTTCATCCATCTGAATGAGATTGACATTTCTGTCATTGGACTGGGTAGCTTGCTTCCTTGGGCAGTACCTTTGGATGTGGTCTTGGTCTCTGCAGTAGAAATAGGTAGGGGCATAGGAACCAGTTGTAGCTGAGCCTATGATTGTGGCTGATAGTACCTGAGAAGAACTCCTGTTGTTTTGTTGTTGATAGTCTGGCCTATTATCATGACAGTAATCTTGTTGTCTCCCTTCTTGATTCTTCAGCTGTACTACTGTGATGGCAAAGTCCTTCATCTGTTTGGTGAGTAAGGTCATTGGGTCCTCTTGAACTCTTGGTGGCTGCTGCTGTTACAGTTGACTGAATTGGGCTAGAGTCGAAGGTGGGGTCTGTTCTCATAGTTGGCCAACTGGGCCCTGAGGAATGTATTCTCCTGTTGTGCTATAGTAGTTCTTCGAGGTCTTGGAGGTTCAGCTCTAGCTGGCTCACGGAGCTCTTGCTGGGCTGGTCTGTAGTCTGCTTCCCAACATTCTTGTGCTCCAGCAACTTGCTGCTCAATACTCCGATAACTCATCCTAATGACTTGTCTTCTGAGTTCTGGGTATAGGCCATTAAGGAAGGTAGTGGATGCCAATGCCAGTTGGACTGCAGACTAGAGGTTTGCCTTAATTATTTGTACTTGGATCTGATGGTAGAAACTCTTTGGGATTTTGTTGGGTGCTTGAGTCATGTAGGTTAGGGCCTTCTGTGCTTTTTATTGATGCTTGAGACCATTGAACTGCATGCAGAGCCAGTTCTTATAGAGGGTACACCTTTGGGGATAGTCTGTATTCTGAAGGTGGTCAAGGTGTTCTTGTCTATAAATATCTCCTCCAATAACCTTGGCCTGGTTATATCTCTGCAGAGCTGGGCCTCTCAAGAGTGACTTGATGATTCTGAGTTGTCTTTGGGCATTCCATTGCTTGGCAGCTGCTTGTACCTCGATTTCTCCAATAAACTCCTCGATGTCTTCACTGTCTGCTCTATGAAACTTCTGAAGATAACTTATGTCTGGCTCATCTTCACTATCCTCGTAGTCTGAGTCTGGTTTGGGAGTAGTATTCCTTGAAGGTCCTTGTGGAGAGGGGCTTGGTGAAGGTGCTCGATGTGTGTGAAGTACTAGTAGAGGATAGTGTCTTGGCAGTGTAGGGGATCTGGGTCTGCTGATTAAGGCCAGGGTGTAGGTTCTTGAAGGTGGTGATCTCCTAATTGACTGGTAGTGGCTATCGAATGCTGAGGCTCCGAGAGAAGCATCATTCCTTGTCTCTTGTAGATAGTAGTGGGGTGTAAGGGACCAAGGTGCAGCGGTCCAGGTAATTGAAGGACCTAGGGGACTAATATAACTGGTGTTGAACTCATCTGCCCCTTGCAGCTCTGAAGTAGTGGGGTCTTGTTCACCTTGCTGAAAGCTGTCTATATGATAGTGTGGATCAAACTTGTCTTCTGAGTATGGATGATAGTCCTCTTCTCCTTTGGATGCTTCAAAGTAAACTCGGTCTAAAGGGGTGGCTCGATTGATGACTGTGGTAATGTAGTCACTTCTGTTGGAGTTCTTTCTGTAGATTCGGGTCTAGTACTCCTCAGGGGGGTCTTCTAGATCTTGAAGCTGAAGGGATTCCAGTTGTCCTCTGAGTTGTCTTCTCTCCCTTAAGGTGGTCAAGCCATAGTCTGGGTCACTTCTGTCCTCGGATTTGGTCTTCTGGCTGCTATTTCTGAGTAGAGTCTTGACTACTGTCCTGACAATGGTATGGGCCTTCTTTTCTGCTGAAGAGGGCTGTCTCTGAACTTGTTGCTGACTAGGTTCTCCTGGAGTCTACAATGTAGATGGCTGCTGGGTTCTTGAGCCAAAAGGTCAAGTCTTTTTGAAAACTATTCTCAGTTGAGCCCCCAAAATGTGGTGTGCATTTTGTATAACTATAGGCTTCAAGCACAGCTCAATTGTGCCACCTGATGAAGTATGCAGTATGTATATTGAAGACAAAAAAGGATCTCTGGGTGGATGGTCATGTGATCAGCTTGTTCAAATTGTCGGTGGCTTGGTCATTTAGTGGATAACAAATGGACTTTCCTAGTGGCGATTACTTGGGTACATAGGCTGAATATGTGGATCGGTTGTCATGTGTGACGATTGGTAATTCTCTTCATGGTGCAGTGAGTAAAGAAAATGGAGGTCGACGGCTCGCTCATCCATCTTGACTTTTTAACTTTGGTAAATGGCAGGTGATGGTCTAGTATTCTATACGGTGGGTATCCTTGGGTTCCTTGGGTCTCGGTGGTCTTTACACTTGAATATATGGATCTCAGATCTCGAATGCAAATGTGCAGGGATCTTGTCTGAATGTGGGGTCTGAATGATAGTTGGTCTGAATGCATGGCCAGATCGAGTGCATAATGGAATCTCAGTGACAGTCTTGAGTTAAACAGGGCAGTTTTTCTTGACTGAATGGGGTAGTTTTCCTGGTGGCTTTCCTTAACTTGGCAGCAGTCTTGAACTTGAATACTCATAGCAGTTGATTTTCTTAACTTGGCGATTGGTTTCCTTGAAGGTCATGGCAGTCTATAGTGGCAAATTCACTAACAGCAGTCAGCGGTCCTTAAACAAGAGTTATCCTTAGCTCTTAGAGTCTTTTCCCAAAGTTCTTATACTTGAACTTAAGTTGGTTTATCTTACACTAGACTTCTTGTCATTCAGATACAAGCCAATTGACTGAGGTTTATTCACTGCAGTTGGGGGGGGTATTTTATACATTGTGGTTGCTAGGTCATTCATATTGAACATATAGTTGCTATCTGGTTGCTAACTATAGTGCAGCTGCTACATTACATGGTTAAGCTATTGGTTTGCAGGCTGTGATGAATGTTTACTGCTGGACATGGATACATCATTGGCTTGCCAGCGGCGAGGGCTTCAGTGATTTATGTTATTGATTTGCCGGTGGTGAGATGTAGTGCTGTTCTTATGTTATCAGTGGTGACAGATTACCTGCTGTGCGATTGGCTTGCTAGTGGCAAGGAATATCGCACCAGCAGTTATGTCATAAGGGTTAGAGTCTTGTGCCCACTGATAAGAAATGTTTGGGGGTGGCTATCTGTGATGGGGTTAAACTATAACACACTTGTGTGGGGGGGTATTTGTTCTTTTTGTGCCAGTTCTTGAGGCTGAGCCTGGGTCCTTTAAATAACGTATTCTTCATTTTGGCTCAGATTATCATTGCTCCTTTTGGTATGATCACTTGACAGATTAGGTTGTTCATTTGATTGTTATGCCATTATGTCATCTGATCTTAGCAGTCACTTGTACTCCATATTGTCAATTGTGCATATCACAATATATATTAGTACTGCTCAATATATAGCTTATACTTATGTCATTTTTCATCAGTAGAAAAGTATTTTCTGCTTCTATATCTACATGTAAGTAGGTTACCACTTCCACAAAGAATATACCTTGGCTGCCTCCACCTTGACTATCTTTGCTTTGATTGTTATTTATATTTACAACATTTACCTGTTCATATTAATTATTCTTTTTTCTTCTTAAGATTACAATCTTATACACAATATCTAGACTTGTTGCAGTAAAAGCATTTACTGTCAAATTTGGCTCATTGACCATTGCACTGCTGGTTTTGTCCTCACCCTTTATCTTACTTATCTTTGGCTCAACCATATACTCTATAGAATGCTTTCTCATTATAGTCTTTATTAATACTATTGCTTTGTCTTGATTCCTCATTTAATAAGCTCATGATGACATATTTATAATCTGATAACTTGTCAAATTCCCAAATAGCAGAAACAACCATAATATATACCTCAAGAAGACCTCATATAAGAGCTAGGACCTTGTCTTCTTCTCTAATGAGTCTGCTAATATAAAAAGAGAATTCATCTAATTTACCAGATCATTGATATGGTTGGCATATATATTCCTGAATACTCTTCTTAGACTTCTTCTGAAGATTGAATAGTTGCCTCTTCAGATAGAATCTATTTGACATGGATACTTATTAGTGATAATTATATAGGATCTCTCAGATCTCATTCACTATCATAGTATTCATAATAAGTTTCATTTACTTATTTGATAGGGTGAAGATAATTTCTCTTAGTATCTTGTGATCCTTTGGAGTATCATATCTCATTACTTATACCTATGGCTTCCAATAGTCCTCCAGACCACATTCCTCTAATAGATTCCTTATATAATATACCTATATAATATAATCCTTATCATTGAAGACAGGAATCATTCTTTTTGTTATTGTAACAGCCACCACTGAGTGCTTGTGATCATTAGGACTGCGCCAGTATCCACTCTGCTTGTGTTACTTGGCAGACTCATGATTGGTATCATGCTCAGGCTTCCTGGGTTTAATATCTTCTTTGTATATAGTGTAATATATATATATTAAAGAGGTATCTTATTATCCACTTTTGCTAGCAGGGCTCATAACTCTTTATTGTATACTTGAGGAATATAAAGAAGAAAGAAAGAAAGAAAGAGATATTTATTGATTATCTACATCACAAAACCCTGGTACCATATATTGAGTACTTTTGAGTACTTGCGTCATACTTTTAAATATATGTATATACCAAGTATGTCATGTATGTGACGTGATTTTATAATATAAGTCTATGTCTGATTGATGACCTCATTTTACTATATTATAATTATATTAAGTTGTATATAGAAATAGAGAATCTCAATAATCTTATTCTGAACTATTTTAGAGTGAATTATTTATAAATTAGAAACAAGTAAAGTATTGGACCAGAGTCTTAGAGACTTTATACTTAAGGACTATAAATAAGAGAATTATCTAAGATTGAGAAAGAATAAAAGTCTAATAAAAAGAAGTAATAGTGATATTCAAAGATTATCTTTGAGCTTTAATTACTATTTTTAAAATTTTTATTAATAGATAGAGTAACTTTATAAATAATTTGATATAGATAGAATAAGTATGATAGATTATATCTATACTAACTACTACTATATATTTAGAAAACTAGTTTTGAAAATAATCAGTTATAAGATTATAATGAGAAAAGTATATATTGATATAAAGGCAGTCTAATAGAGTGATAGATTAGTTAATCTTTAGAGATAAGTAGCAGATATTAATATACTTAATCTTAGAGCTTAATTCTGAAATCTATCTTAGCTATTCTTAAAGTATAATTTCTAAAGCTTAATTATATATTGAGTTCTTTAGAGATAAGTAGTAGATATAATATATTTTACTCTGAGAGTTGGTTTCAAAAACTGCTATAACTCTTTAGATATACTATAATATAGCAGATGCTAAGCTTGGTAAGTATATTAGTTTTCTTTATCTTATATTCTTCTCTTCTTAACTCCTGGAGTCAGTAGTTTCTTGAGGCCAAATGTGTCAAAGATATAATTCTGAAGGTTCTTTTTATCTATACTTATTCTTTTCTAATACTTTTGATCTGAGGTTTATTTACTTTAAGATATTGGGATATTTATACACATTTTGTTAACTATAAGATGACTAAGTTATAACTTATAAGTCATTTTGAAAGTATCAAAATATTTTAATATTATTAAAATATGACCACATAAGTATACTATATTAGTTCTTTGATTTTGAAATATTTCAAAGTTGTTAAGATTAGTGACTGCTAACTATATAGTTATACTAATTGAGATTGATTGTAATTAAATATCTATTCTCTATTTTCTTCTTTCAAATTTGACTCTACTATTAAAACCTTTTTCTGAATTTATGATTTTATTTCTAAAACATCTATTCAAACTCCCATACCTTGCCAGTCTGTATAGTTTTATACTATATAATTTGTTGTATCACTGTTTTTCAATAGTATTACCTTATTAGTTCAAAGTCTATTAGAGTTATCTCTCATAGGTAGGCTAGAGCTAGTTTATCATTCTGGAATAACTTATGAATTTTCTTAGCAATGGTGATCAGTGAGTAGAAGAGCTAACATTCTGCAATCCAATCTTATTTGGTCATATCTGGGTTCTGATTGAATATCTGTTCAAGCTTGAAGTATTTCTGGAATTCTATTCAATAGTAGTAAGTCTTAAAGTGTGAGATTTGAGATAGATGGATTTATATGATACTTTGAATACTATCATAAGATTCCTCTATAGTTGGAGATTTAGTAGAGTACTATTGTTACTCAATAACTCTTTGAGTAGTACTAGTAATCTTGAGTACTATTGTAGTACTTTAGTTACTGGTCATAGTATCTCTTAAGTCAGTTTTGATAGATAATAATAGAGATTATTATGCTTAAGAGCTTTTATAGCCAAAAGGTAGTCCCTTTTATATCTTATACCAGATAAAGATCTTCCCACTTAGGCTTCAGTTTTCATAACTAAGAAGCTTCTACTATATTTCAATATATAAGGACTTTATCTTCTATCTTGATAATCTTTAGAGACTTGTGAGTTTTTTTTCCACATTATTATTATTATGCCTATGCTCTAGTTATATAATCCTCTGCCTTTTTCCTAATTTGATATAATCTTCATATTTCTATATTCACATACTTCTAGATTGCATCATTGTTTACTAATAAACTTTCATTAGAACTTACTTCACTAAATAGTATTTCCCATAATGTAAAATGAATACTTTGTGATCATATATTCCATAGAGTAGATAATGCTATTGGAAGATAGTATTCCTAATTTCTGTATTTATCACAGATCTTAATAATGATATTCTTGAGAGTCTTGTTAATTCTTTCTGCTTTTCTATTTTCTTATAAGTATTATACAGTAGTCTTGATATATTGGATTTTGTACTTTTTTAAAGAATTTTATAAAATTGATTGATGAATTCTATTTCTCTATCAGTAGTAACTTACTTTGGAATCTTGAATCAGCAGATGATTTCTCTATATAGGAAATCAGCAATTGACTATATATTGACTTCTTTAAGAGATCTGGCCTCTATCTATTTTATAAATAGATTGATAACTATAATAACATAATGGTTGTCTATTAATGTTAGGGGTAGAGGACTAATTACATCTATTACAATATGAGCAAATGGTATTGATTTGATTTCTGCTAATCCAGGAGCTTGATTCTATTAGTCTTGCTTTGTTTTTGGCATTTGTTATAGATTTTGATGAATTGTCTAATATTTTCTTCTATTCCTGACTACTACATGGTTCTTCTTGCTTTGTTATATATTCATTCCTCCTATATGGCCTTGCTTATATACTTCTTTCATTACTTGATTCTTTTAGTATTTGGAAATGACTAATTGTTAACCTTTCTTGAGTATTTCTTCATTAGTTTCAAATTGTTTTCATGTCTGATTAATAATTATTTTTGTTCATTCTTCTAGATGCAGAAGTATCTTTTACTGCCTCAGATAGCTGATAATTCTATAGTATAGCTTCTTGTTCATGGTGATTTTTCAGAGATTGGATTCTTCAGAGTATCTGTGAGAGAACATCAGCATTGGCATTAGTTCTTTCAGAATAGTGGGTGATTGTAGCATTATATACTTATAGTTTTATAATCCATTAAATATAGATTTCCTTTGGCTTACTGGTAGTGAGCAATCAGATAAGTGCTGAGTAATCTATCTGAATAGTGAAATATCTTTTGATCAAATAGTAGTGAAATTTTTCCACAGCCCAAATAACTGTAAGGTATTCCAGTTTGTATGACTTATAGTCTGCTCAGCTTCTCAAGTATCTTGGCTAAGATAGGTTATTATATATTTGATACCATTTTTCTTTTATATAAGAATGACTTCAAGTTCTATTATACTAGTATCTGTCTATAGGATGAACTCCTGGATCTAGTTAGGTCTTTTCAAGATTAGGGCCTGGGTCAACCTTGTCTTGAGTTTGTCAAAGACTAGTTACTATTATTGCATCCACTAAAACTTAACCTTTTTTTTGAATATATTATAAATAGGACTAGTGATGTAAGAGAATTTTCAAATAAATCTCCTATAGTAGGATACTAATTTCATAAAAGCTTGGAATTCAGTGATGCTAGTAGACACTGGGTATACTGCCACTGTCTTGATCTTTGTAGTGTTTATATGTATTCTATCATGATTGATGATATGTCTAAGATTTGCAATTTCTTCTTTTCTAAACTTGCATTTCTTGGGCTTAATATAGAGGCCATTCTTGTGAAGTCATCTGAGGATTTCCTCAATATGTTCCAAGTACTCCTTGGCTGTCTGACTGAAAACAATCACATCATCTACATATACTATTATCCATCTTCTCATAATATTCCTGAAGATATTATTCATCATTCACTAAAAACTTACTGGTGTATTGTACATTCTAAAAGACATATGAAGGTAAATATAGGTTCTATCAGGAGTGATGAAGGCTGATCTTTTATTGGCTTCAGGTGTAAGACTAATTTGGTAAAATCCAGAGAACAGATCAAGAGTAGTATAAATTCATACTTTATTTTCTAGTATGATGAGAATATCACTAATATTGAGCAATAGTTGTCTGTCTTTCTCTGTGACCTCATTGAGTCCATACAGAGTAGTGCTCCTAATGAGTGGATTTAAATCCACTTGAATCTTTATGAAAAAAACTCAAATTCTGATTTAAATCGATTAATTAACTCACTCCCTGATTTAAATCATAATAAAATAATAGAAATCAATTTGAATTGAGTCAAAAGTCAAATTTAACAAGGTGATTTAAATCCACTCGAATTGATTATAATCCACTCGAATTGATTATAATCCACTTGTTATGACTCATTAGGAGTACTAATACAAAGTCTGGGTGCAAATTCTCCTGGTTGGCTTCCTTTCTTTAGTGCAAGGACAATAAGTGATGACCAAGGACTACTAGCTTCTTTGGGGGCTATGGCCTATAGAGAATATATATATATATATTACACATAGTTCTATGAATTTTACATTTGCATATGATTTATTTATGTCTAAGATAAATAAAGCATGCCATTGCCTTCCGAATGGCAGAAACCAACATTGAAATGGTCCGGAACAAAGCGACGCTTAGTCATCATTCTTGAACAACATAAGGATAAGGGATAATGTCTTACTTTTAAATAGAATGCTGTGCTTTAGAGAGATCGCTCTGCGTAGTAATGTTCCAATTTTAATGAACGTTACATTTTAAGGATTGCAGTTCCAGCCCACTCTGCGAAACGACCGACGTTTGATTGGCAACAGATTGAACGCGCCAAATTCTATCTGTGTTATACAACTTATATCGTGTATATATCCATATATATAAAATTATAACAATAAAGTAGTTGTATAAGTAGGTAATAAATAATGTATACAAAAATATATAATCAATGGCATAAAATCTATACTGAAACATTTAAGAAACATTCGATATCAGCACATCGTTAACTTTGGCGTTTGCAAGACAAGAGTCATCTATCTCACCTTTGTTGTATAATACTGGATTCGAAAGAGACCGAACAGAAGAAGTGATTTATTCACAATACAAATCGTATGCTATTAGGCGCTGTGAATAATGACGTACAAATGATGCAAAACGAATTGGCGTAAAGTCACATGGATACATTACGACTTGTAATCCCAACAACCTTCAAAACCGGTGGTGCAGGAAATCATGTCGAAACCGCTTATCGTCTTGCCTTCATTGTTTCAATTGCGTTGTCCGTGTATATACTCCGTCTCGCTATAGCTTTCGCAGCTATTGTCTTAGATCGACTGGATCGGGGTCATCGTCTGTCATACAGATCACGTCAGAGATAACGTTGCAGAGATAATGGCCGTTATAGCAATATCCCGATTACATTTATTTACACGCACACAAGTTTTCCAAGGGCTTCATTTCATTATCCCAGTGGTCGTGCACTTTACCAAGAATGGTTAAACAGCTTCATAAGCCTCCGTTGTTACACAAACGTCGCTAAGTCGCGAGATAGACTTCTCGTCTATCTCTGTCTATGCTCGCAAATAATCATATTGTGATCGACTGTCCATCGCTGAAAGCGGCGAATTCGGATGAAAGCGGGCTATGCCATGGCCGGCAGTTTCTTTGACTTACCGTTTGGATTGGGGCTAACGTTGAGTGGCGTTGGAGCCGGGTCGGAGAGGTTACTTTCATAGGGAGATCCATCTCTTTGGTATGAAACCCTACTATCGTGGTGCTCGACACTGTTGCAACCACGCGATCTTCACACGCCTGCCCTTGTACCGGCCCAACATTCCTTGGACAAACCCTTAATAAAATTTTACAGAAACCTGTTTGATGCTGGAACAATACGGATGGTGAGTATTAAAAGGGGACGAATAACCCCATTGTTTATTCATTTCTTGTTGTGAAGGGGAAAGCCCTTGGCGACTCTTTGTCTCATTTAGATGCTGATATACAGATATTTATGCACATGAACGAATTAACAAAGATGCGCTAGTTTTATTCGTCATCCTCACAAAGGCGTGGCTTCTTAATCTAGTTTCCATAATTTACTTGAAGCCTGGGTATTTGAAATTAAATGGGCTTCGGATGCTGGTCTAGCCAAAAAA
>RQIL01030221.1:0-18174 GCA_003951145.1 Jimgerdemannia lactiflua | reverse complement strand
GGGGAAGTAGAAGGCTCCAGTATAGGGGATTCTAGTGGGGGGTGGCTGAGGGGGTGCACAGAATTAGTATTAGGTAGAAGGGCTATGCTGCAGTGGAGCAGCAGGGGAGAGGGGGTTAACAGTGGCATAGACTACTGCTGGGCAGAGTATTGGCATTGGACTTTAATTTGAGAGATGAGATAGAAAGTCAGGGTGGTAGAGAGTAGAACCTTTAGCCAGAAGGATGGCAGTGAGTGGGGATCAGAGAGGAGTGGGACTGGAGAGGACTGTGGACCTGGGGTCTGGAGATGAAGAAGTGGCTACCTCCCAAGTTTTGGGTAGTGTGGTGGAGAGTGCTGAGGCAGAATGTGATGTTGAACTTCAGGTCTGGTCATCTGGTCCCAGGAGAGGTCTTTGAGTGTGAAGAATGTCATAGAGTAGGACAGGAGAGAGGGGTGGTGCAGACTTCAGAATATTGGCTAGAAGAGTGCATAGTACTGAATGAGTTCTGGGAGGTGGTAGAAGTTAGGTTGGGTGAGTATTACAGAAGTCATGGGATTAGTTGCTGGGAGGTATTAAAGAAGAGAATTCTGGGGAGTATTGGCAATGAATGACTCACATTGGGGTGAGCATTGGCAATATGGATTGAGCTTGCAGGTCACTGGTAGGTGGTGTTTGAGGAGAGCAGACTAATGTCAAAGGAGGAGAAGGGGGCAAGGTGAGAAGAATTACTAGTAGACCTGCTGTCAGGGTGGCAGAAAGGGTGGGGCCTACAGGGAAGTCACCATTGGAAATTGGTGGAGACCATATGTACCAAAAGTGAGGGGAGGGTATGAGTGGTGGGGGGAGATTGTATTTGCAAGAGTAGGAGTAGGGGGGCAGGTGATAGAGGGAGTGGAATAGAGTAGGGTTGGGAGAAAGCTACTGGTATGGTATGAGGACACCTTTGATGTCATAGATAGTTAATAAATGGGGCTGCGGCCTATAGAAGAAAAAAAAAAAAATTCAAATCATTTATACAGTTCTTTCTTAACCTAATCAGACTATTTGATGGAACCTTGCCTGTATACAATGATAGTACAGAGTCCTTGTTTATAGAGGTATTTACATGTCCTTCATCCAAACTAGTTCTGGGAGATGTGATAACAAACAAGATGGGCATACTGATGTTTTTTGATTTGTTGTATGTGAGTACTAGAGTGAGTATATTGAGACACTTTTCTATCTTCTGCATAATTTAAAGTGGGAGGAAGATGCATTACTTAATTTAGCTGCAATTCACTGACTAAACTAGCACTTTCCTGATAAGGATATTGGATGACTAATAGTTAGATAATAGTACATAGTGGCTAATAAGCAGGGGCTGGATGATTTGGTCTCAAAACTCAGTGTAAATAGGTGGACTATAGACAAGTCTAGTAGAGGAGGAAAAAGTAGCTAGTGAACATTATGGAGAGTTTTGCTAAGGTATATGAATACTTAATAACTTCTGTATCAGTTATTTATAGAATATATCTGTATAATTGATCTGCTGTCTTTAGTATAATAGATCATCTATTTGAACAGCAAGCTGCTGATGGTTTCCTCTACTATTATTTTAATGGCCATACTCAGGGCTGGTTTGATAGATACCTCTCTAATACCATTAAGGCAGAGATTGCAAACATGACATTAGATATCATATGGACATGTGGTATATAATGTAGAGTATATGCTCTATCAGACAGAAACACACTATGCACCAGTCTTTACTATAACATATATGATTAGCATTATTGTCGGTAGTGGTACTGCATAGAAAAAAAACAGATGCAGAACAGACTGCTATAAAGAATATACTAGAAATATTACTTGAAATATAGTTATGAAATATTATATATATATTAGTTAAAAAGGATTATATCTGAATGGCCTTTACTAGCTATAGAATACACTATGTACAGATGCTGAATCCTTATGATAGTCAATCTGCTTGATTTTTGAATAAAAGCTATCTCTTCATTCTTTGGATATATCTTCAAAAAGGCCATATCTTATCACATCATGGACCAATCCTATGTTTTGATGTGATATTTTGAATCATTAATGAAATATTAAGGATATATATAGATGCTTTCAATTATTTAATATACCAGATATTGTTAGATTTTGCAGCTATGGAAGCCAGGCAAGTTGAAGTAGTCTATCTAGCATAGTGTGACAAACTACCAAAAATGTAGCCTCTTCATAATTAACCAGATGATGCAAACAGATGATGCGACAAGCCAGATGACATGAACACTTAATATAGCATAGTAACTACCCCAGCAACCATTTGCTGCAGAAAACTATATAAATAACCAGATAGCTAAAATAGGAAAAATCTCTAACAGTGGCTGTCACCCTGACAGTGACTGTCATCCTGACAGTGGCTGTTACCCCAAACATACTATAAATAGCAAATCTATAATTAGCCAGATAGCAACCAAGGTAGCAACTATAATGTATAAAATACCCTAGAGACAAGAGTGAATAAACCTCAGTCCAAAAAGCAAAGCAAAAGCCAATTGTCTAATACATTTAGAAGGAAAAGAAATCTGCCAATAAGCTACTACCAAGAAGTTGTGAGTTTTGTCTGATTCCACTCCAGTCCACTTTCTGATATAAAGAAGTTTTGGCTTGCTTGCCAGATAAGCCTAAAGAGAAGTTTACTATTTTCCAGATTAAGTCCACTACTCAAAACCAGTTATCTGACATAACTTTGAAGTCTGAAATCTGTCTCTCAAAGTCAGTCTTGATGTACCTTTGTAGTGATCCATCACACAAACAAAGCAGTCCTGATGTAACTTTGCCAGCCAAAGTCCAAGAGAAGTCCACCACTTAAGGAATAAGCCACCATTTTTGAGTCCATTTTCAAGAAGTCTGTTACGTTTTTATCCACTGATCTGCCACATTCTACTGATTTGCATCATTCTACATTTTGTCTGATAATCCACTACATTCTGCTGATCCGTATTATTCATCCATATCATTCAAGCCCATGCTACTCAATCTGCCTTGACTACTTAAAAGCTGCATTACCTATCAATCTGCACTGTTCAATCCAATTGCCATCATACCAGTAACCCACATCTAGAACCCATACTCTTAAAGGAAACTAATCACTGATTCCCAGAGAGCCCACTTTTAAGGAAATCTGCCTGATTACCCAAGATTGTTGGATCACACAAATTAAGTCTGCTACTCTAGTTCACATGTGCAACCCAAAAATACTGCCAAATTAGGAAATAATATGCAGAAAGTCTCTAGCTATAGAATATTATACCACTAAACACCAATATCAGTACATACTAGTACCAGACTCATAAATCTGAACATTTTGTTGCTTTTTGACAAAGTAACTGAGGGCTCAAGTCAATCTATACAGCCACTCAACCTTGTAATTTGCCTCTATTGAGCCAGGCACATTATATTTGGGAGCTTAACTGGGAATATTCTTAAAGGAATTATCATGACTTTTCAGCTCACAGAACCCAACCTTCAACCTGGAGACCAGTACTACTGCAACCTTTGATATAGTACCAATCTTAGCTACTACAGAAGAAAAAATCCCTGCTCTACAAAGTATTTGGACAGGAAGAGACATAATCACCTCTAGAATTGGATACCACTCAGCATCAGAAGGATCTGACATTACAGAAGTCAGCACTGTATGAAATCCTCTACCAGTAGATACACTAACCAGAGATTTTGATAAGCTCACACCAGATAAAGTAGAAAACACCAATTAAGACTTTAACAATCTCATCCAAGACCTCAACAATCATCATGAAAGATTCCCCCCAAGAGTCTTCCTTGATTTATCCAGATCAGTAACCTCAATCTAAAGAATTCAACCCACAAGACTCCCAAGAATAGTACTAAGAAAAAGCACTATCTCTCAGATCTTCAGCATCTTCAAGCTCATATCCATCAACAGCCAACAACTCAGAATCAGACTCAGAAATCAAAACAGAGTCAGAAGATAGTGAGAATGAAATAGGTACAACTCTACCCACATTTGCAGGATATCCAGAGGAAGATCCAAGAGAATTCATAGATACAATCGAAGGAATAGCTGCCCTGAGAGACTTGTCAACCCAAAGATGAATCAATATCTTCAAGGTACAACTGAGAGAACCAGCTAAAGGCATCTTCACTAGAACTGCAAATGATATCAACACAGATCTAGGAAATATTATGGAGAATGTAAGAATAGAAGAAGAAGAATATAAGACCATGCAACACTGGATCATTGAAAAGTATGCAGGAAATGAAACCTGCCACAAAGCCCAAGAATCCATCATGAGAATGAAGATGAACCTTGGAGAATCCCCAAGAGCATTTTTCACCAGAATCTAGAAGAGAATGCATGCTGCCAGATTCAATGCTGCCAATCAAGACATCATTGGTCCAATAACCTTCATGAATGGAATCTCATCCAATATTATACAACATGTCCAAACCCTGGGCATCAGAAAACCTGAAGAGCAAGTAGATGCAGCCCAAGGATACTTTGATGTCAAGCAAGAAACCACCTGGACTGACAATCAGAAAGAAGATAAGGAAGACCTTTTAGTCAAGGCCCTATAAGGAATCTTCTAAAGAGAATTGAAGGGAGAGAAGCCCACCAAAGAATGGAAGAAGGACAAGAATGAGATTCAAGACCTCAATTCGAAAGTAGACAGACTGGTTGGGCAGATTGAAAGGCTCACTATATGTAAAAATTGGAATTTTCAGTCAAGCTATCTATATGAAAATCAGAATTATCAGCCAAGGTACCCTCTATGTGAAAATCAGAATTATTACCAGAAGAACTACCCATCCTCTGATAGTCAAAACTACTCTTCAAAAGATAGAGCAGAAGTCCAATGCTATAAGTGTAAACAGCAAGGACACTATGTCTCTGAATGCAACAACTAAGGCAGCTCAAGGAATTCTGAACCATCAAACCGAAAGGATACCCACAACAAAAAGACAGAGGCTCACCTAGTTAAAGACTATGAGTAGAGTGACAGTGAGGAATACAGTGATCTGGACTTGTATCCAACCAAGGCTGAATATGAAACAGTCTATCTAGTAGAAAAGAAAAAGAGAGTAGTAGGCCACCCCAGAGCAGTAGGAAAACCACCCAAAAGAGCAAGCAGAAGAACCATTCAAGAGGAAGTTGAAGAAGAGCAGGTTGATACCCCTCCCCATTCTCCTTCACTCTTTATCCCTGGAGCTACTATCAATGGAGAAGATCCTTTACTAGAATTTGCTGATGAAGAGATGGGAGAAGAATCAGAATCAGAAACCAAAACTCCAAAGTCTAAGAAGAAATACATCTCAAAGACTATGCCCTGGGATATCTACAATGAAGCCTGGAAGAAAATCCAAGAAGCCAAGATGGAAGTTCCACTTTGCAGTTCCTTCAATTGACATCTGCTAGAGTAAGGAACAAGTTGCTGCAAACTACCAGATCCTATACAGGAAGAGTCCCTATCCCTTAAGAAGAACCAGCAACCCCAGCAGTACAAGCTGCAGAAAGATATGTCAGCACCTATCTGTTTGGAGAAATTGGAGACTAAAAGGCGAAAATCCTCATTGATACTAGAGCAGCTATATGTATTATTGCCAAGAAATTCCTGGACAGCATTCAATGGCCCATTAATAGACCCTCTAGCCTCAGCATCATAGTAGCAGATAGAGCCCAAACTCAACCCCTAGGAGAAGTCCGAAACATTACCATCACCCTTGGACACATTCAGTTTGCCATCTCCAAGGCAGTTGTGACCAAAGCTATCACCTATGATATGATTCTTAGCACCAATTGGATGAAGGAGATAAATGCAGATGTCAACATTGGTCAATAAGTACTCAAATTCAACTACAGAGGAATGAAGTACTGAGTCAAAGTCACCAGTTTCAAGCCATCAAAGAAGAAGAAGAAGGTGACCATTCAAGAAAAATATGCCAGCAGTGAAGAATCCACCACAGAGGAGGAAGAAGAAGAGGATTCTGAAAATGACAATGACCCCAGACTGAGGCCCTGAATCAACATGGTAGAAGATAGACCAGAAGATAATGTGTGGGCACAAGATACTATCCCTATCACATTTGGAGTCATTTCTGGAGAAGCCAGAGAATGTACCAAATGCCTCCAAAGACAGAAATGCAAGGAACATTCATCCAGACATATGGGAATTCGAAAAAGCCCTGGCACTACATACTCAGAATGCAGAAGAAGAAAGAAGAGATATCTCTACAATGCCCAGTCAAAAAGCTATACACAAGTCTTGCCCAATCCTAAAATCAAAGCAGTAGAAGTATAAGCAATTTGGGACCAACCACCAGAGGAAGAAGATGATGGTATTTCCGAAAATGAAGAGCTCCCTGCAATTGTTACATAGGAAGATCTGAATTGGGTACCACAAGAAGAAGAAGACAGCACCTTCTGGAGTGAAGAAGAAGCTGGACCTAGTTCATAGCCAGTCATTCCAAGGCCTGAAATCCATCAAGAGAAAGCCTTCCAAATGGGCAGATGCTGCCACCAAGTTGTTTTCCACTCACCAAGAGACTACTGCTATCAATACCATATACTGGACCAGTAGTTCAGACAGTCTATCAAAAAGGAATCTCCAAAAATCATTGCAGAAGGAACCTCATTCCAAGAATCAGTCACCACACTCATAAAGAGAAGAAATGGAGTAGGATTCTATACTCAGACAGAAGTAAAACCCCTGTCTACCCTCCTACCAAAGTATGATACAAATAGATGCAGATTCCCAAAGCTAGGAGAAATCAAAGAAAGAAAGAAGTATTTCCAAGCCATGAGATATTGCTATCATGAAAAACACCTAAGATGCTGGCCTTGTCAACATGAAAAGATCCATCTCAGCAAGGATGTGATTGTACATACACTCAAGAGAGGAGATGACTGAGCCCAAATTTGAAAGGAGAAAAAGAAGAGACACACAAGGAAGATCCTTAAGATATATGACCTAAGAGAAAATATTCTGGCTCTTATTCACCATGCAACTTACTAAGAATGGATAGACAATGCTATCAACTTCATGGAAGCCCTAGACCCCACTGGAAAAAGAGGAATCAATTATCTTTGAGACCCCTCTACTGGAGCAAGATGGCCATACCTAGATATCAAAGATTGGAGATCTGTAGCCACAGGAGCCTCAGCCCATGGACAGCCTATATTTGGCAAGAATATTGCACAGTTTATCCTGCTTCATTCCAATGCAATTCCACTGAAAAAGGCACACCAAGAAGATGTTGGCTATGATCTCAGCAGTCTTTATAATACCACTATAGGCCCTGAAAGTACAAAGCTCATCAGAACTGGTATTGCCATGCAATCACCAAAAGGAACTTATATTCAGTTGACCTCAAGGTCTGGTCTAGCCCTTGAAGGACTCTCTACTGAAGGAGGAACCATTGATCTAGGATATATAGGTGAAATCAAGATCATCTTAAGAAATGGAAGTGGTGAATAGATTTGAATCAACAAAGGAGACAAAATTATACAGGCAGTCTTCCTTGAGTACAAAACCCCTCAGCTATAGGAAGTACCCAAGCTCACTCAAGGAACCAGACAAATTAAAGAATTTGAAAGCTCAGATAAGAAGGAAGTACATCTCCTTCAGGTCAGTTAATTCAAAACAAATACTCCTCAGCAAGTTTTCAGCCAACCAGTGAAGCTTTACAAGAACCTCATCCTTGAGCCAAGAGAGCAGACCACTATCGAAATCTTTGCACCACTAGACCCCAGGAATCTCTTCTTCGAACCAAATGAAGAAATCCAAAATCTGCACATAGAAGGATACACATTCCCTGACAAGATGAATCCAGTACACTCTTGAGCAACTAATACAAGCTGGGACAATATCATCTTGCCAAAAGGAACCATCATTGGATACCTTGTGCCTTACCTCAACTGAACATATAGAGAAGTTTATAAATTAAACTTATAGAGAAATAGCAAAAGGTTACAGAAGAAAGGAAAGGCCCCTCTGCAACCCAGGAGAAAGTAAAGCCTTCCACAAACATTGGAGAAGAATTGACCCCTCAGCAACAAAAACAATTGATCAAACTCCTTCATAAATATCAGGACATCTTCACTATAAACTATAGCAACCTGCCATATAACCCATCATATCACCACAGTATAAATACAGAAAATGCAACACCTATCTGACAGAAACCATACAGGATACTCTACTACTTGAAGATATTCGAAAAAGAATACATACAGGAACTCTTAGACAATGGAGTCATCTGACCCTCCACCAGTTCTTGAGCCAGCCCTATACTTATCATGCCAAAGAAAAGAGGATGGAAACTTGTTATAGACTTTAGGAAACTCAACATAATAATCAAAAAAGATACATATCCCTTGCCCTGAATTGATGATCTTCTGGACTAGCTATAAAATACAAGATACTTCAGCAGTATAGATCGATTCACAGGATTCCATGAAATATCAATGAACCCTAAAGACATTCAAAAGACAGCTTTCCTTGCCCTAGGAAAATTGTTTGAGTACCTCTGAATGCCTTTTGGACTCTACAATGCACCTCCAACCTTCCAGCAAATGATGAACTCAGTATATGTCCCTCTCATCCACTACTGCCTGATTGTCTATATGGATGATTCCAACATCTACTCAGCAAATTTCGAAGACCACCTGCAAGACCTTGAAGAGTTTTTCAAACTCACCTGACAAAACCACCTAAAACTTAACTTAAAGAAGTACTACTTTGGCAAACAGAAGCTTGAATTTCTTGGATTTGTAGTTTCTAAAGATGGAATACATGCAGACTCCAAGAAGATCAAAAAAGTCAACAACTTTCTTGTCTTCAAAACTCCAAAGGAAGCCCTATCCTTCCTGATACTCACATCTTACTATAGAAGATTTATCAAGAGATTTGTCAAATTCTCTGCCCCAATCTGAACCTTACTGAAGAAAGGAATACTATTCCAATAGAAAGAACCACAAGAAGAAGCCTTCCAAAAACTACAATACTGCCTGACCTCAGCACCAATCCTAGTCTGACCAGATTTGTAGAAACCTTTTATTCTATATACTGATGCATTTAAAAATGGCCTCAGAGCAATTCTTGCACAAGAAGGATCTGACAAACAGTACCATATGATAGCTTATACAAGCAGAGCCACTAACAAACAGCAGACCAACTATGAGAGCACCAAATTGGAATGCCTTGCAGTCATATGGGTGGTCACTCTATTCAAACATTACCTCATTGGAAGAAAGTCACCCTGATCACAGACCATGCAACTCTCAAATAGTTACTATACTGAAAAGACCCCACCAGAATCCTTGTCCAATGGATTTTTATCCTTCAAGATTATGAAATCAACATTATCCACAAAGTGGGAAGAACTCACAATAATGTTGATATTCTTTTCCATATGACTCAATGAATCAAAGAAAGGGTGTACCTTAGAACTGCACTCTCAAAGAAGTTCTTATGGCCATCAAGAAGCAAGAAGACCTCATCTGACAAGAGCACCAGAAAGCCCACCAAGGACAGACAAGTACAGAAGATAAGATTCGAGAACAATATCAACATTGGCCCCACCTCAGAGCACAAGTCTGAGACATCATCCAAAAGTATAACATCTGTCAGAAGTATCAAAGAAAGAAGAACTATCAAGCCCCTCTGCAACTGATTCCCCCACCCACTCACATCTTCCAAAGATGGAGAGTAGATGGAATTGGACCCCTGCCAGTAACACTGAAATGAAACAGATATATCTTAGTATTTGTTGAACATCTGACCAAATGGCCTGAAGCATATCCTATGGAGATTTCAGATGCCCTGACCATTGTTGGACACCTTCATGACTTCACTCACCAATATGGACCCCCTGAAGATCTTATCTCTGACTGAGGAACTGAATTTGTGAATAATATAATCTCAAATTATGTATGAATTCATAGGATCTGCCTGAAAAGAACTACCTCTTATCATCCACAAACCAATAGAATGACCAAAAGAATGAACCAGACTATCAAGAAAGGATTTGCTAAGATTAATCATACCAATTGAGATTTCTGCTTATCTGAAATTCTGTGGGAAATCCAAAACACCCCTGCTGCCTCAACCAAACAAAAGCCCTTCAAAATGATATTTGCCAAGAAGACCAGAACTACTGACCATGAGAATCTTGGAAAGCATCTTTAAAAAGGAGATCAGCTGCAAAAAGATGTCCAAAACCAGATTATCAAGGCTCAGGAAAGATAAAAGAAGTATTATAACCAAAAGCAGAAGGATCAGAAGATCAAGATTGAAGATCAAGTTCTAGTTTGGAGAAGCATGATTGAAACAAACTTTGCCACCAAATTGAAACTGAAATGGGAAGGACTATATCTTATACACAACATCAGAAAAACCAGCATCTATATAAGAAGCATAGATGGATGAATCTTGAGAATCCCAGTTCACATCAATTGCCTCAAGATATATCTGTACAAAGTATAACTCAGAGAATAGATCAGCACCTCCAGACCCTCATCCTCAGTTTCTTCCAAGCCCTGCCAATTCCTTTGCCCCAGTTCTGCCAACTTGAAGGAACTTCAATACAATTAATCCAGAAGCATCAAGAGAACCTCACCATCACCCAGAGGTTGCTTTAGATCCACCATCTGTAGGCCTTCTACAATATTAGACAACTATTGACAGACCAATCTTACATAAGGAGCCCAGCAGGAATCACTCTCAGAGAAGCAAGAACTACTAAACAAATCTACACCCTATACAGATGAAATGTTGGAGCCCTGGTGCAGTCTCATCTTTGCCTCAATGATATCCACTAGATAAACGAAACCACCTTTCAGAGCATCCTTTAACAACTTGATATTCTATTTCCTAAAGAACAAGAAGAAGACCCAGAACTTGAATGAAGTGACCCAGATACAGAAAGAGATAATAGTATGGGCATAGATGCTGAAGATGCTTATGCTTACTAGAATGGTGACTAAAGGATAGTCTGGGACAGATCATCCTTTAGTGGGGGCTGATATGACAAACCACCAAAAATATAGCCTCCTCATATTTAACTAGATGATGCAAACAGATGATATGAATAAGCCAGATGACATGAACACTTAGCATAGTAACCAGCACAGTAATCATTGCTATGGAAAATTATATAAATAACCAGATAGCTAAAATAAGAAAAATCCCTGACAGTGGCTGTCACCCTGATAGTGACTGTCACTCTGACAGCAGCTGTTACCCCAAACACATCATAAATAGTAAATCTATAATTAGCCAGATAGCAACCAAGGTAGCAACCACAATGTATAAAATACCCTAGAGACAAGAGTAAATAAACCTTAGTCTGAAAAGCAAAGCAAAAGCCAATTGTCTGGTACACTTAGAAGGAAAAGAAACCTGCCAATGAGCCACTACCAAGAAGTTGTGAGTTTTGTCCGATTTCACTCCAGTCCACTTTCTGATACAAAGAAGTTTTTGTTTGCTTACCAGATAAGCCTGAAGAGAAGTTTACCATTTTCCAGTTTAAGTCTGCCTCTCAAAGCCAGTCATCTGATGTAACTTTAAAGCCTGAAATCTATCTCTCAAAGCCAGTCTTGATACACCTTCACAGTGATCCATTATGCAAACAAAGCAGTCCTGATGTAACTTTGCCAGCTGAAGTCCAAGAGAAGTCTGCTGCTTAAGAAATAAGCTACCATTTTCAAGTCTATTTTTAAGAAGTCCATTATATTTTTGTCCACCAATCCACTGCATTCTGCCAATCCACATCATTCTACATTTTGTCCACTGATCTGCCACATTCTGCTGATCTATATCATTTATCCACATTATTCAAGTCCATACCACTTAATTCACCTCAATTGCTTAAAAGCTGCATTGCTTGCATTGACTGCTCAATCTGCACTATTCAACCCAATTGCCATCATATCAGTAATCCATATCCAGAACCCACACCCTTAAAGGAAACTGATTACCAATTCCCAGAGAGCCTACTTTTAAAGAAATCTGCCTGATTACCCAAGATCATTGGGTCACACAAATTAAGTCCACCACTCTAGTTCATATGTGCAACCCAAGAATGCTGCCAAATTAGGAAATCACATGCAGAAAGTCTCCAGCTGTTGAATATTATATCACTAAACATCAGTATCAGTACTAACACCAGTACCAGACCCATAAATCTGAACATTTTGTTGCTTTTTGACAAAGTAACTAGGGGCTTAAGCCAATATATACAGCCACCCAACCTTGTAATTTGCCTCTATTGAGCCAGACATATTATACTATAATTAATATAGAAATCACTATCTCTTAAAAAACAGGTTGGACAGTCACATCCATCTGCTATCCAGAATAGGGAATATCCCAGATTGTCAAAGAGAAGCCATCTATTCAGTTCTTAGCTATAGCTTTGAGAGTGTTTAATTCTGTGCTTAGAATGGCACCTTCTATTTAATATTAAATTAGATTATTAATGATATTACAGGTATATGTATATAAAAGCCAATTGTTGAATATATGTATGAGCTATTTCTAGTTCTTGCAGCCATAGGAGCTGGGCAAGTCAAAGTAGTATACTCTCAGTAGGTTGCAATATTGTAAATATAGCTATAGCAGAAAGCAACTCTGCCAATAGAGAAATATAATATCAAAATACAGATATATATATATGTATAGTATTTTTATATACTTCAAACAAGACATACTTTTAATATTCATATAGTGAATATTGGAATTTCTGGTAATAAAATGTGAAAGGCTATCCAATGTATAGGTATTAATATATTCAATTCTAGTAAGAATTCAGGATTTGATACTAGTATTGCCTAGAAATATCAAGAATGATAGAGGTATATAGTCTCTGAAATCAATAAACTCCAGATATAAAATGTTTGAAATAATGATACAGATATCATGGCACTGATTGTCTGTTTCAGAGTGGTCCTGATCTTTGGCCAGCAGAGACCATAGAGATATACAAAGCCCAATAATATTTACTACATTGAATCTAAAGAATATTGGGTCAACTCTTACTAATTGTGCAGACTGGGCTAATTAGTGAGGAGATTTCAGATTCAATCTATCTTGGAGTAGTAGTGATAGAGCATTCTCCTGTAGTAGTTTGATATAGGCATAGGATATTAGATCAGTGCTCAGAAGAGTGCTGAGGATCTGGTATGTGATCTTAGATGGTAGACTAGCTATTGAGCTGAATTTTGGTATTATTATTTTGGGAGGCTTCTGCTTTACAACAAATATACCAATGGCCCAACCATATAATTAACCCAAATATCTGCCCCCATCCTATTAATTATAGAATATAGAGTGCTTTTCTAATAATCTTAGGGGGGGTGAGATACTCTTGGAAAATAATTAAAAATAGTATATTAGTTTAAAATACACTTATACATTTATTTGGCTCTAAAAATCCTATTAATATAGATATCTCAGATGAAATGCATAATGAAATAAAAGAGTACTAGGTCATTTAGATAGTAGCCAAAATGTCTGCTCCTTGAACCCTAGGACTGAGATTGGCACTATTGAAAATAACTTACATACTTTTATAAGAGGGGGTCTAAGAATTGTTTCTGTTTTGATCATATGAAACTATATATTTTAAAGATATGATATATAGAAAAACAGTTCTACCTATATCTTACTATTATTTTATTATTGGTGATGTCTAATAGTGTGCCTTGGAATACCTCACCCATGCTAATGTCTTATTGGATTTGTGACAGATCTATATTCTCTATTAAATGAGATATAGTTTTATTTGAAAGATCCATACCTTCTTTCAAAATATCTAAAAATAAGTATTATTGCTACATAGCTAAGTCTGGAGATACAACTCTACAACCTGAGCATATGATCTAGCTTATAGTATTAATACCTAAGTTAGACCTGTCTGAGTTTTAGCCCTGATTTCTAAAGGCAATATACTCTGAATCTGGACCTTAATTTCTGCTCCATTTTCAACCCATGTTGTATTCCCTGGCAGAGACTAGCCACCTTCCTCTCTGCCAGCTGGTTCTTGAGTAGTGCTCCAAAAATCTGACCTGATTAACCCAAAACCCAATCCATAAAACAGCCAATCCAGAAATATATGTCACCCATCTTTAACCCAACCCAGAATTGTACATAACTTATCTTTAACCTGACCCAGAAATATATGTCACCCATCTTTAACCCAACCCAGAATTATATATCACCTGTCATTAACCTGACTCAGAAATATATGTTACCCATCTTTAACCTAACCCAGAATTAAACATCACCCATCTTTAACCCAATCTGGAAATATACATCACCCATCTTTAACCTGACCCATTATTTACCCTTAACCCTAACTTGAACCTGACCCTTGAACCCAACCCTGAACCTGACCCCTGAACCCAACCCTGAACCCAACCCCTGAACCCAACTCTCTGATCTCCTAACTTGAAAAAATGATTCAGATAATATTTAGATAATATTCAGAGTAATTAGAAGTGAAAAATATCTGAAGACCACTAAGAATCCAAATACATACATATACAAATTGTATTTACACATAAGCTGTTTTGATATTCAGTCACTAACTTACTAGTAATAGAAAAAATACATTCAGATGGAATAGATACCAAAATAGTAAGATAATCATAAGCCATTTATGAAAGATTAGGATATACTGACTGATTTTGCCACTACCAATCCAGTATATCTATATGAGGATTAGCTGGATTCTCTAACAAATAACTGAAACAGTGAAATATAAGTAAAAATCAACCAAGCCAACCAAAAAACATAAAAATAACACCCACCATTCAAGCTATTATCCACATTGACATGCTGTTTCTTCTTATATATTAAGTTAATAAAATCATCAGCATCATAGGATATTGAGGGTATAATGACAGCATTAACAGGCTTATACTTCTTTTCCCAGATACATTCCATCTGATTCTTTCATTCATCAATTAAGGATTTTTTCCATTACTCATAACAGAAATAATGTATGTTGATATGTGGATCTAAGGCTGAAGCTATGCTGTATAATAGTATTGTCTTGCAGTAATACTTTAGAAGTTTCATATATGCATTCTCAGCAGCAGTAAGCATTATCTATAAAAAAATAAAAAATAAATAGAAATATACACATATTACTTCCCAATTACTTACTAAATTAGTTCCTAAATTTACAAATAAAATTACTTTCAAAATTATATATACCTAATTAAAATGTTCACTAGTTCGATATGTATCAATGATATCTTCAAGATATCAATTTATTTAGTATCAAAATATGAATTACATTCCAAAATCTATACAAATAGATTCAAAATCTTACCTTACGAATCTCCGAGCACACACTAACATTTCATGTATAAAACTTCATCTTGTCATAATATCTAAAAGAGGCTTCAAAATGGGAATTCCAGAGGATTCATAGACTTTCACCAGTTGTGCTTGTTGTTATACTGAATTTTTGATCTTCTTTATCAACTCCCATAGCTTTCCAATAGACTTGCTAAGAGAACTAAGAGCATCATGAATGACAAGATTCAACATATGCCCAAAACAGCATATATGAGCAAGTGGATGATGGAGATTCTTAAACAGAGTATCATTGTTACTGGCATTGTCACATACAATAATAATGATTTAATTGTCACTAGGCAACAAATCATTTATTATCAGCTCCAGACTTTTTGCAAGATTGGCACCCATGTGTATTATTTTGCTGATATTCATAATGTCTAAGATAATATCATGCATCTTCCAATCACTATCAATCCAATGGACTGTTATTCCAAAAAAGACCTTGATATTAATATCTAATGTTCAATAATCAAGTATAAGTGATACCTTTGACTTGAGCCCTGCTAGTCTTACTTTTACTTAAGTCTGCAATAGTTTGAATTTCTTTCGAATAACTTGTGAAATCACATCAGCTGATGGAAGGGCCAGATCAGGGTATAATATGTGAAGGAGATACTTGAAGCCAGAGTTTTCAATGGTGGAGAATGGCTGATATCCAGTGACAATGAAGTTGGCAATTAACTGACAGAAATTTTCATCACTTAAGGTCTTGCTAGTGTGTTCCTATTTGTAATAATAAAATTTGATAAATTATTTTTCTAATAACATCCTAAGTACTTCCCAAATTCCATTCTATCCATACTCACAATATCATCTTTCTTAGACTAGCAAAGATTCTCAGCATGCTGGAGAGGTAAGAGCA
Organism: Jimgerdemannia lactiflua; assembly: GCA_003951145.1. Taxonomy (NCBI): domain Eukaryota; kingdom Fungi; phylum Mucoromycota; class Endogonomycetes; order Endogonales; family Endogonaceae; genus Jimgerdemannia; species Jimgerdemannia lactiflua. The sequence continues at coordinate 1,932 of RQIL01030221.1, read as the reverse complement.
TAGCATTGTGATGCTTTCAGAGATGTTATTTAAGATTGTTGATATTGCCATCCTTTGATATATAGCTCTAAGTCATGCAATAGTTGTAACTGATGAACTTATTTTGTAAATTCTATTTGAATAGAGAGATATGAAACTATTTTAGAACCTCAACTGCTTACAACTGACCACCCTTACAACCAATGACCAATAACTCTTATGACTGATAACCAACAACCCTTATAACTAATGAGACCAACCACCCCTACTGCAACCATTAGCACAATATATAAAACTACCTTTGTGGTATGATTCCATATCCAGCTATCACCAGGTTTTGTTTTTATTCTCATTCTTGTTGGTGATAATGAACCAGTGGAGTCTGATATATTCTCCAATATATAATTGGACAGTTCCAAAAATTTTCCTAAATGTACTTCTTGATCTTTAGACATTTCATTGATGATGGTGGAGACTGGGAGCTTAGGAAGTAGTAAGCTAGAGAGTGGCAAACTGGGGAATATGGCAAGTGGTGGGGGAAGCCAGGAACTGTGGGGCCTGGAACAAGAGTCAGCAAGCTGGAGGGCAGCAAGATAGAGAGCAGCAAGGTGGTGGCATAAAGTGCGATAGCCAAAGATTGATTGTGGACAGAGGATGGATGAATAAATATGCATGGGTGGTGAACTGGACTGCAAACAGCAAATATACTTTGGAGATTCAGCATGTTTTATGTAATTCAGCATGTTCTGTGTAAGCCCCAATTGAGTAAGGTTTGCAATAACGTTTAAGCAAGGTTTGTAATACATTTGAGTGAGATTTACAGGATTTGCAGCAAGATTCAAGAGAGATTTGCAGATTGCAATAAGGTTCAAGCAAGATTTGTAAGTAAGATTAAAGCAAGATTTGTAAGTGAAGTTTGAGCAAGATTTGAATACACCAGGCTTTGCAAGTAAGATTAAAGCAAGATTTGCAAGTGAGATTTACATAAGCCAGGCTTTGTAAGTTTTGTGCTTGCAAGCCTGGACAAGCTCAGTCTGATAAGCTGATATGATATGTATATAAGCTAATATTATGTGATTATCAGCTATCAGCAGAGCAAAGCTTATACTTACACTTATACTTATAATCTGGAGCTTTCCTTACTGCATTCCACTCCTCTTATATTCCACTCCTCTTGTACAATCCTCACATATTCCTCTACTTCCCTTATCCTCATTCCTCAGATTGCAACAATATGCAATTTAGAAAGGGGTTTCAAAAAAGATTTTAAAGAGATTCTAAAAGAGATTTCGAAGAGAGCTTCTGAAAGAGATTTTGAAGGGATTCTGAAAGAGCTTCTGAAAGATGTTATAGCTTTTGAACATTTAATATATTGAAAGCTTACTTTTGTCTCTCATTCTTTGCTTTGTCTCATCCTTCACTTTACCTCATCCTTTGCTTTGCCTCATCCTTTGCTTTGCACTTGTTCTTTGCTTCACCTCATCCTTCACCTTATCCTTCACTTCACCTCATTCTTCACTTTATTCACTGCTATATTGAGAACACATAGATATGGCTACCCAGCCAATAAGTATTTACAAGGCCCCCCCCAAGCTTGATGCACCTCAGCTCACCATCCCAAAGCTCGGTACCCTAAAGATGCCCAGATTACTAATACTCAGCCTGCTGAGCTCGCCGACACCCAGTCTGCCAAGCTTGATGACACCCAGGTTGCCAAGCTTACTGACACCCAGGTTGCCAAGCTTGCTAACACCCAGGTTGCCAAGCTCACTGACTCCCAGCTTACTGACCCTCAGCTCCCGATCTCCAACTTGATTGCCAGCTCATCGCCAGTCCACAAGCACAAGATCCCCCACCAGATTCCAATAATGCAACTTGAAAAAGTTAGTTTTTTTTTTTTTTTAAAAAAAATTAATGTCCGAATTTTTTTCCTAATAACATTCGAAATATACA
>RQIL01030110.1:0-18195 GCA_003951145.1 Jimgerdemannia lactiflua | reverse complement strand
GGGGCTGCTTCAGGAGTGGGGTATTGGAATTCTTGAACCTCTTCTTCAAAGATGGGGACTTCTTGAATAGCTTCCTCTTGATTGGGTTCATTTGGCTCCCAGATGACATGGTGCGAATTGAGGCTGATAGGGTGGTGGGTCCTTGGGGTAGCTCCAGCAGGTACTTCCATGGTGATGGGTGGTCCTTCAAATATTTCCATAAGGCTCATGAGGTGACCTTGATGGTTGTTCCAGAGAGGAGTGGTGTGGAAACCTGGCGGAGTGGGTTCAGTTTGTTGGCTTTCCACAGCGATGCGGTTGCTACCAATGTAATTGGTTACTTCGGCTTCTACCCAGTTGGCTTCTTCAACTGACAGGCGGAGGAGGGTCCTGACGGTTACTCCTTGCAAATGTGCTATAGCCCAGGGAACGTGGCGGAATATCTGGTGGGCATGGAGGGCTCTCTTGACAAGCCGGCTGGTGGTTAACAATTCGGTAACAAGGCTTTCCCGGTCGTCTTCTTGGGTTTCATTGCGAAGGCGGTGTCCAATTTCATAGTCATGCCAGAGGGTCATCCATTCGGCGGTGTCTTTGAGCTGTTGAGTCATTATGTACCGATAGTTGATGAAGTGGCCAAGGTCCTTGGTATAGAAGTTCAGGTGTTCAGTGGTATTGGGGCGCCAAATAGCCTTCTTGATAGCTTCAAAGACAAGGGTCTTTAGGCTAGGCAAAGGGGAGGAGCGGCGGGAGGTCTGATTGGAGCGGCGGGTGGGAGGCATTGTGGGAAGGTTCTTTGTTCTTTGGTGCTGATTCCAGGGCTGGGGCGGGGTCTCCTTTAAGTAGCGCACTCGTTCATTTCAGCTCGGGTAATCCTTGCTCCATTTGGTGTGATCACTTGATATACTAGGTTATTCACCTGATTGTCGGTCATGTGTCATCTGATCTTAGCAGTCACTTGTACTTCGTATTTCGATGCTGTCGGTTGTGCACGTCACAATATATATGATAAAGCAAGAAGAACTATATAGTAGCTGGGAATAGAAGAAGATATTAGGCAATTGTTAGGATCTGTGACAAATATTAGAAACAAAAATAAGACCAATAGAATCAAGCTACTGGATCAATAGACATCAAACCAATACTATTTGCCCACATTACAATAGATGTAATTAGCTCTCTACCCTTGATATTAACAAGCAATCAATATATTATTGTAGTTGTAGACTTATTTATGAAATGAGTAGAGATTGGATCTCTTAAGGAAGCCAATGCATAATCAATTGCTGATCTCTTACATAGAGAAATCATCTGTCAATTCAAGACTCCAAAGCAAGTTACCACTAATAGAGGAATAGAATTTGTCAACTAGTTCTATGAAATTTTCTACAAGTATAAGATCCAATATATCAAGACTATGGCTTATTATCTATAAGAAAATAGATAAGTAGAAAGAACTAACAAGACTCTCAAGAATATTGTAATGTATCTGACTCAATAGAGGCAAATTATAAGGTTAGGTGGCTGTATAGATTGGCTTGAGCCCCCAGTTACTTTGTTAAAAAAGCAATAAAATGTTCAGATAATATATATAGGTTCCTTCTATATTAGTATTTAGTGATATAATATTTAATAGCTAGAGATTAAGCAATTTTCTAATTTGGTAGCATTTTTGGGTAGTATATATGAATGGGTTTCCTTCTAGGGCAGTGGATAAATTTGTGTGACCTGGTAATTTTGAGTAATCAGGCAGATTTCTTTAATAGCAAGTTCTCTGGGAATTAGTGATCAGGTTCTCCTTTTGGCAGATTTCCTTAAAAGTGCAGATTCTCTGGATATAGATTGCTCATGTGATGGGCAATTGGGTTGAATGGTATAAATCAAGTGGTCAATATATTTTCTCAAGCAATGCAGTTATGTATGTGAAGCAGATTACTTGAATGATGTGAACTAAACAAGATAGTTGGAATGAGGTGGATTCTGCAAAGTACAGCAGATCAGCAGACAAATGGTAGCTTATTCCTTAAGTGGTGGATCAGTGGACAAAAATGTGGACTTGAATGCAGACTTCTTGAAAACAGACTTAAAAATGGTGGCAGACTTATACTGACAGATTTCTTCAGGCTTATCTGGCAAGTAAACCAAAGGGATAGCAAAGTTCCTTACTCGACTTGGTGGCAAAACTTGGAAATAGTGAACTTCTCTTCAGACTTATCTGGCAAGTAAACTAAAAATAGCAGACTTCTTTGTATTGGAAAGTGGACTGGAGTGGAAATGAATAAACCTCACAATCTCCTAGAAGTGGCTTTAGAGCAGACATTTCTCCTAAGTGTTGCAATCTATTTCCTTTAGGATTAAGTGGCTTTTGGCAGGCATATCTCTTGAAGTGTTTTAGGCAGACTTGTCTTTTGCTTTTGAATTCAATTTTAGACTCTTCTCTTTGTATCAGAAAGTAAACTGGAGTAGAAATGTGTTTGCAATTTCAGACTGAGGTTTATTCACTCTTGTCTCTGGGGTATTTTATATATTGTGGTTGCTATCTGGTTGCTATCTGACTAATTATAGAGTGCTGTTTATAGCAGATGTTCCCTCAGGGGAACATGTTCCCTCAGGGGAACATGTTTTCTTAGAGGAACATGCTTCCTCTTTGAGCTATCTGAGCTATTTATATGATTGCCACAGCAAGGGAGTAACTATATAGGTAACTATGTGTCCTGGTGACTAGTGTTCACATCACCTACTAATTTGTGAGATAGCTACATTTTTTTGATTTGTTACATCAGCCCCCACTAAAGAGTGATCTGTCCCAGATTATCCTTTAGTCATCATTCTAATAAGCATAGGTATCTTCAGCATCAATACCTGCACTATTGTCTTCATCTATATCTGGATCACTCTATTCTAACTTGAGTTCTGGTTGATCTTCTTATTCTTCAGAGAATAGGAGTTCTACTTGTTGCAAGGTGCTTTAGAAGGTAAGAGCATTCATCTTCTGAATGTCATTGAGGTTGAATTGGGCTTGAAGGAGTACTCCAATATTCTATTTATAAAGAGTATAAATTCATTCAGCGGTTATAGCATTCCTTCATATTAGACCAGCAGGGCTTCTTATATAGGCCTGGCCTTGTAGGATTTGTCCAATGGAGTAGTATATCTGCAGCTAGTAGACTTGAAGCAATCTTTGAGCAATAGCAAGATTTTCAAGGTGTTCTTGAATCGAGTTCCTTGGGTTTGGTGGAATAGTGGCAGAGGAATTGGTAAGGCTTGAAAGGAGCTGAGGATGAGGATCTGAAGGCAAAGGTCTATTATGGTTTGTGTAGATATATCTTGAGTTGGTTGATGTGAACTGGAGTTCTCAAGACATATCTATCTATACTTCTTATATAGATGCTGGTTCCTCTGATATTATATATAAGATATGGTCCTTCCCATTTTGATTCCAGTTTGGTGGCAAAGTTTGTCTCAATCATGCTTCTCCAAACTAGAACTTGATCTCTAATCTTGATCTTCTGATCCTTCTATTTCTGGTCATAATACTTCTTTTATCTTTCCTAAACCTTAATAATCTGGTTTTGGGCATCTTTTCATAGCTGATCTCCTTTTTCAAGAAGCTTTCTGAGGTTCTCATGATCAGCAGTTCTGGTCTTCTTGGCAAACATCATTTCAAAGAGCTTTTATTTGGTTGAGGCAGCAGGGGTGTTTTGGATTTCCCACAGGATTTCAGGTAAGCAGAGATTCCAATTGGTAGAATTAACCTTGGTAAGTTCTTTCTTGATGGTCTGGTTCATTCTTTCAGTTATTCCATTAGTTTATAGATAGTAGGAGATAGTTCTTTTCAGGTGGATTCTATGAATTTATATATAACTTGAGATTATGTTATTCACAAATTCAGTTTCTTGATCAGAGATGAGTTCTTCAAGGGGTCTATATCAGAGGGTGAGGTCATGAAGGTGTCCAACAATGGTCAGGGCATCTGTAATATCTATGAAATATACTTTGAGCCATTGGTCAGATGTTCAACAAATACTAGGATATATCTATTTCATTTTGGTATTACTGGCAGGGGTTCAATTATGTCTACTCTTCATCTTTGGAAGATGTGAGTGGGTGGGGGAATTGATTATAGAGGAGCTTAATAGTTCTTCTTTTCTTAATACTTCTGGCAGATGTCACACTTTTGGATAATGTCTTGGACTTGTGTTCTGAGGTGAGGCCAATGTTGATAATTTTTTCAAATCTTGTCTTCTGTATTTATCTATCCTTAGTGAGCTTTTTGGTGTTCTTGTCAGATAAGATCTTCTTGCTCCTTGATAGTCATGGGAACTTCTTTAAGAGTACAGTTCCAAGGTACACCCTTCTTTTGACTCATTGAATTATGTAGGAAAAAATATCAACATTGTTATGAATTCTTCTCACTTTATAGATGATATTGATTTCATAATCTTGAAGGATAAGAATCCATCAGGCAAGGATTCCAGTTGGGTCTTTTCAGTGCAGTAATCATTTAAGAGCTGCATAGTCTGTGATCAGGGTGAATTTTCTTCTAATGAGGTAATGTTTGAATAGAGTGACTGCTCATATAACTGCAAGACATTCTAATTTGGTGCTCCCATAGTTGGTCTACTACTTGTTGGTGGCTCTGCTTGTATAAGCTATCACATAGTACTATTTGTCACCAAGGCCATTTTTAGATACATCAGTATACAGAATGAAAGGTTTCTATAGATCTGGTCAGACTAGGATTGGTGTTGAGATCAGGCAGTGTTGTAGTTTTTGGAAGGCTTCTTCTTGTGGTTTTTTCCATTAGAACAGTACTTCTTTTTTCAGCAAGGTTTAGATTGGGGCAGAGATTTCAGCAAATCTCTTAATAAATCTTCTATAGTAAGATGCAAGTATTAGGAAGAACAGGGCTTCCTTTGAGGTCTTGGGAACAGAAAAGTTGTTGACTTTTTTGATCTTCTTAGGGTCTGCATGTATTCTATCTTTAGAAACTATGAATCTAAAGAATTCAAGCTTTTGTTTGCCAAAGTAGTACTTCTTTGAGTTAAGTCTCAGGTGGCTTTATTGGGTGAGTTTGAAAAACTCTTCAAGGTCTTGCAGGTGGTCTTCAAAATTTGCTGAGTAGATGTTGGAGTCATCCATATAAATAATCAGATAGTAGTGGATAAGAGGGGCATATACTGAGTTCATTACAGAGTTCAAAGAGTATTAAGAAGTATTCAAACAATTTTCCTAGAGCAAGGAAAGCTGTCTTTTAAATGTCTTTGGGGTCCATTTGTATCTCATGGAATCCTGTGAATAGATTCATGCTGCTGAAGTATCTTGTATTTTGTAGCTGGTCCAGAAGGTCATCAATTCGGGGCAAGGGGTATACATCTTTCTCAGTTACTGTATTGAGTTTCCTGAAGTCCACAACAAGTCTCCATCCTCTTTTCTTTAGTACAATAAGTATAGGGCTGGCCCAAGGGCTGGTGGAGGGTCGGATGACTCCATTGTCTAAGAGTTCCTATATGTGTTCTTTCTTGAATATCTTCAAGTGGTGGAGTATTCTGTATGATTTCTGTCAGATGAGTGTTGCATTTTCTGTATTTATACTGTAGTGGTATGATGGGTTGTATGGCAGGTTACTATAGTCTATGATAAAGATGTTCTGATATTTATGAAGGAGTTCAGTCAATTGTTTTTATTGCTGAAGTGTCAATTCTTCTCCAATGTTTGTAGAAGGCTTTACTTTCTCCTGGGTCGCAGAGGGGCCTTTTCTTTCTCCTGTGATCTTTTGCTGTTTCCCTGTAAGTTTAATTTATAAACTTCTCTATATATTTGATTAAGGTAGGGTACCAAGTATCTGATCATGGTTCCTTTCAGCAAGATGATGTTGTCCCTGCTTGTGTTGGTTGCTTGAGAGTATACTGGGTTCATCTTGTTAGAAAATATATATCCTTCTATGTGCAGATTTCGGATTTCTTCATTTGGTTCAAAGAAGAGGTTCCTGGGGTCTGATGGTGTAAAGATTTCGATGGTGGTTTGCTCTCCTGGCTCAAGGATGAGGTTCTTGTAAAGCTTTACTGACTAGTGGAAAACTTGCTGGAGCATTTGCTTTGAATCAGCTGACCTGAAGAAGGTGTACTTTCTTCTTATCTGAGCTTCTAAATTCTTTGGTTTGTCTGGTTCCTTGAGTGAGCTTTGGTACTTTCTATAGCTAAGGAGTCTTGTATTTGAGAAAGACTACTTGAGTGATTTTGTCTCCTTTGTGGATTCAGATCCATTCACTACTTCCATTTCTTAAGATGACCTTAATTTCACCTATATATTCTGGATCAACAGTTCCTCCTTCAGTAGAAAGTCCTTTGAGGGCTAGTCCAGACCTTGAGCTCAACTGGATGTAAGTTCCTTTAGTGGTTACATGGCAATACTAGTTCTGATGAGCTTTGTACTTTTAGGGCCCATAGTAGTATTATAAAGACTGCTGAGATCATAGCTAATATCTTCTTAGTATGTCTTCTTGAGTGGAATTGCATTGGGGTAAAACAGAGTTAACTGAGCAATGTTCTTGCCAAGTATAGGCTGTCTATGGGCAGAGACTTCTGTGGCTTTGGATCTCCAATCTCTGATGTCTAGGTATGGCCATCTTGCTCCAGTAGAGGGGTCTTGAAGATAATTGATTCCTCTTTTTCTAGTGGGGTCCAGGGCTTCTATGAAATTGATAGCATTATCTATTCATCCTTGGTGAGTTGTATGGCAAATGAGAGCCAGGATATCTTCTCCTAGATCATATATCTTGAGGACTTTCCTTGTGGATCTCTTCTTTTTCTCCTTTCGAATTTGGGCTCAGTCATCTCCTCTTTTGAGTATGTATATAATCACATCCTTACTGAGATGGATCTTTTCATATTGACAAGACTAGTATCTGAGATGCTTTTCATGATGACTATATCCCATGGCTTGGAAGTGCTTCTTTTTTTCTTCAATTTCTCCTAGCTTTGGAAATCTGCATTCATTCATATCATACTTTGGTGGAAGAGTAGAGAGGGGTTTCACTTCTGTCTGAGTATAGAATCCTACTCCATTTCTTCTCTTTGCAAGTATAGTGATGGATTCTTGGAATGAGATTTCTTTTGCAATAATTTTCAGAGATTTTGGTTCAGAGGGCTGTCTGGCTTACTGGTCCAAAATATGGCATTGATAGCAGTAGTCTCTTGGTGAGTGGAAAATGACTTGATGAGGGCATCTGTCCATTAAGAAGGCTTTCTCTTGATGGGTTTTGGGCCTTAGTATGACTGGCTGTGAGCTGGGTCTAGCTTCTTCTTTACTCCAGGGGGTATTGTTATCTTTCCCATCTTGTGGTACCCAATTTGGATCATCCCATGAAACAATTGCAGAGAGCTCTTCATTTTCAGAAATGCCATCACCTTCTTCCTCTGGTGGTTGGTCCCAAATTGCTTATACTTCTGCTACTTCAATTTCAGGATTGGGTATAACTTGTGCATGGCTTTTCAACTAAGTGTTATGAAGGCATTTCTTCTTCCTTCTCCTGCATTCAGAGCATATAGTACCAGGACTCTTTCGAATTCCCACATATCTGGATGAGTGTTCTTTATATTTCTGTCTTTGGAGGCATTTGGTGCATCCTCTGGCTTCTCCAGCAATAGCTCTGATTGTGATGGAGATAGTATTTTGTGCCCATACATTATCTTCTGGTCTGTTTTCTACCATGTTGATTTGGGGCCTTAGTCTGGAGTCATTGTCATTTTCGGAATCCTCTTCTTCTTTCTCCTCTGCAGTGGATTCTTCACTGCTGGCATATTCTTCTTAAATAGTTACCTTCTTCTTTTCTTTGATGGTTCAAAGCTAGTGACCTTGACTCAGTACTTCTTTTCTCTGTAGTCAAATTTGAATATTTATTGATCAATATTAATATCTGCATTCATCTCCTTCATCCAATTGGTACTAAGGATCATATCATAGGTGACAGCTTCAGTTATAACTACCTTGGAGATGGCAAACTGAATATATCTCAGAGTAATAATGATGTTTTGAACTTCTCCCAGGGGTTGAGTTCAGGCTCCATCTGCTACTATAATGCTGAGGCTAGAGGGTCCATCAATGGACTATTGAATGCTGTCCAGGAATTTCTTGGTAATAATACATACAGCTGCTCCTGTATCAATAAGGATTTTTGCCTTTTGGCCTTCAATTTCTCCAAACAAGTAGATGCTGACATGTCTTTCTACAGCTTGTACTACTGGGGTTACCAGTTCTTCTTGAGGGATAGGAACTCTTCCTGTATAAGATCTGGTAGTTCACAGCAATTTATTCCTTACTCCAGCAAGTATCAGTTGTAGGAACTGCAAGAGTGGGACTTCCATCTTGACTTCTTGGATCTTCTTCCAGGCTTCATTATAGATATCCTGGGATATGGTCTTTGAGATGTATTTCTTCTTGAACTTTGGAGTCTTAGTTTCCAATTCTGGTTCTTCTCTCATCTCTTCATCAGCAGATTCTGGCAAGGAGTCTTCTTCATTGATAGTAGCTCCAGGGATAAAGGATGAAGGAGAATGAAGAGGTGTATCAACCTGCTCCTCTTCATCTTCATCTTGAATGGTTCTTCTGCTTGCTCTTTTGAGTGGTTTTCCTACTGCTTTGGGGTGGCCTACTGCTCTCTTCCTTTTTTTTGCTGGATAAACTATTTCTCTATATTCAGCCTTGGTTAGGTATAAGTCTAAGTCACTGTATTCTTCACTGTCACTCTGCTCATAGTCTTCAACTGGGTGAGCTTCTGTTCTTTTGTTGTGGGTATCCTTTCAGTTTGGTGGTTCAGAATTCCTTAAGCTGCCTTGGTTGTTGCATTTGGAGGCATAGTGTCCTTGCTGTCCACACTTGTAGCATTGAACTTGTGCCCTATCTTTTGGAGGATAGTTTCAGCTATCAGAGGATGGATAATTCTTCTGGTAATCCCAATTTTTACATGTGAGGTATCTTGGCTGGTAGTCCCGATTTTTGCATGGGTAGCTGACAAGGAGGGCTTTGTAAACATTGAGGCCATTGCTCTGCATTACGTTCAGTTGCAAGTTAGTAAGAGCCGTCCCATTCGTTGATCCAGCAACGGTCATCAAGAATGCCCACCTTGAGAAGGCCTCCGAGCAAGGAACTAAAAAGTCGTGCGCTCTATCGTAAAACCCATGATGGAAAGCGACATTAAGAGGATGGTCATATTCGTCAATCAAGACAATGCATTCGCGGCCGTAGTAGATACTCAGATTCTGAGAGAGCTCCTTAAGGGTGTCCGCCATGCGTGGATAGGCTGATTTATTACATATGAGATCGAAACGTCGTCTGCCGAACGAATTGAGGCGGTCGCGAACATAGCTGTGCCCCTCGTATAAGTTCGCCAAAATTCCGCGTAGTTTTCCTTGCATAAGCTCCCAAGTGTTGTAATTACCAAAATCCTGGAAGAGGAGATGGTCGATTAGCAGTGCAGTCGCGGAAGAATTTCTAGCCGGATATAATAGACGCGCTCATACCTTGAGATTGATGAAGAAGATGACCGGATAATTGCAAAAATGCTCTTCGAACAATTTCCTTTTCTCGCTCCAGATCTTGGAGTCTCTGAAAAGTTCTTGTCGACGTTTCTTGTTGTCGGGCTCGATGGGGTATGCGAAGAAATTCTTTAGCATGGTGAGGTTGGTTGTCTTACCGAAGCGCCCCGGCCGCACAACAAGAGATACAAGCGTGGAGCTTTCGAGGAAATCTGAGATAAGAAGGGTTTTGTCTACAAAGGAATAACCCTTGGTCACTATCTTTTCAAATTCGTCTTCGCCAATGGGAACATCTCGGCCTGCATAGATTCCGACGCTTCCCTCTACGGCAGTATTGAATAAGAGAATCAGCTTTCAACTCTAACTCGACCAGGAGGTAAGCACCCAGAAAGAAATGGCGTATATACCCGTAATAATATTTTGTGTCTTTGGCACAAGAGGGAGGAGTTTAGGCCATTTAGGCCGGGGCATGCGCAGCAGATTGCGAAACCACGTAAAAACGGGTACATCTAACAGGACATTAGAAGTTACGAATCAATTATTTTGCGAAATCGAGTACCAAGACGCTGCAAAGCAATAGGAAGCCTTACGCTCTTCTAGACGAGATCTTTTGGGAAAAGGTTCGTCCCCTGTAGTGAGTGATAATGCGTAAATAAAGTAGATGTTTTATGCTTCTAAATCCACACTCGGCCGGGCATATACCTGGTTCCAGCGTCGGTCGATCGCGGGCTAGGGAATGAAAGAGTGAATAAGAGAAATGAAATGGCAAAGGGGAATCCATCTAAAGCTGAGATTATATACCAGGAAAATCGATGAACTAAGTTGAAAATAACAAACCAGGCGACTCGACTATCAACCAAATGTTTTCAGCGAAGGATTTTCGGGCCGCAGAATAGTCGATATTCGAATCTCCATTAACCAGATCGTTGGCGCCATCCACATGAGCCTTTTGGAGAATAAAAGCAAGAGTATCTCTTCCGTGTAATTCAAACGCTTGATTCTTCAGAAGTTCGCGACTCTCCTTATCATCTTCGTATTTTGGGACGCTTTTTACAGCCTTGAGAGTGGCATAATAACCGAGAAACGGTGGCAACACTGCTGTGATTCCTATTTGGAGCAGATACATCCGCCACCTAATATGTTTCTGTTATTAGCGGAATGGTCCAGTCTCCGTCATTGAATATAAACCAGGCCCGGGGTGTCATGCTGTTAACGGAAGTAGGAAAATGATGCGTAAGTAGATGACGCAAAGTAAAAATACGACTAATTATACAAGGTTACTTTCGCAAGAATGTGCGAAATGAACAAAATTCGCACGGTAAGAGAGGCAAATGTGGCGTGGGTAAACGATTTCACAATGTGTGTAGGCCAAAGGGGAGCCGCAAAAAGCGCCGTAAAGTCAGACGTATTTGGAAGGCTCGGTGTGGTAGCGGTAGGTGAGGATCGAAGATGGAGGTAGGCAAAATGTCGAAATCGAGAGGGAAGCAAAATGTTCACGTCGCAGGCCTCGACAGGCAAAACTATGTGGCTTGCGAATTTCTTGTAAGGGTTCCTCAGGATATGAGCGGTTTTGTTGATCTAGGGACTACCAAGAGAGCCTGAAAAGTGACCTGTTATAGGAGATATTCCTTGAATATCCAATCCTTGGCAATATATGCTTATTTAAGATTTCAGTACTTTATTATAGTTATTAATCTCTTTCTATTGTAATGAGTGAACATTACAGAATAGTCAGATAATATATAAAGAATATCTAGCATAGTTACCTCACATATATAGTTACCCTGTTACTGCACAATTTGTATAAATAACCCTAATAGCTGAAAAAGGGAATATTCTATTCTCTGAGAGCACACTATTTCCTAAAGGAATATATATACTATAAATAGTATTTTATAATTAGCTGGATAGTAACTAAATAGTAATCATAATATATAAAATACCTCAGAGATAAGAGTGAATAACTTTAGTCTGAAAAGTTCAAAAGCAAAAGCCAATTGTTTAGTATATTTAAGAGAAATATCTATCAAAAGCCACTTAATTCTAAAGGAAAAGGATTATAATACTTAGAAGATATATCTACTAATAAACTATTATCAAGAAGTTGTAAGTCTACTTTTTACTCTGATCTACTTTCTAATATAAAAAAGTTTACCAAGTTTAAGGGAAGAACTTTATCAGTCTAAAAAGAAATCTGACTTAATAAAGTTAGTTATATGATATATCTTTATAGTGAACTTATGTATTTATAAAAATAAGATAGTTCTTTAATATAACTTTGAAGAGAAATTTATATTTAAGAAGTCTATTATTTAAGAAATCTGTACTATTTAGAAGAATCTCATTCTGCTTTAGAAATTATTGCCTAATTGAAAAATTACTAAAATCATCCATATTATACAAATAGAAGAATTTGTTATAATGTAGTAAATGCTAAGCTTGGCAAATATATTAGATTTCTTTATCTTGAGTTTTTGTCTTCTTAACTTCTGGAGTCAGTAGTTTCTTAAGGCCAAATATATCAAAGATATAATTCCAAAGGTCTTTTTATTAGTATACTTATTCTTTTCTAATACTTTCAATCTGAGATTTATTTACTCTAAAATACTAAGATATTTATATAAGTTTGCTAGCTATGAAGTAGGTGGCTAAGTTATGTAGTTAAGTTATAAGTTATTTTGAAAGTATTGAAATTATTTCAACATTGTCAAAATACTATACTATATTGAGACTCTCAATTTTGAAAGTTTCAATCAGAGACTACTAACTATAAAGCTATACTAATTTGGAACTAGTGGCAATTAAGTATCTATTCCTTATTTCTTCTTCCAAATTTGGCTTTACTATCATAACTTTCTCCTGAATAGATAGTTTTATCCTTGAAATATCTATTTAAACTCCCAGACTTCAATTGTCTATATGGACTTATACTGCATAATTTATTGTATCACTGTTTCCCAATAGTGTCACCTTACTAGCTCAAAGTCTATAAAAGTTATTCCTCATAGATGGATTAGTACTGATTCATTATCTTGGAATAGCTTGTGAATTCTTTTGACAATAGTGATCTGTAAATAGAAGAGCTGACATTCTGCAATTCAATTGTCTTTAGTTATCACTAAGTTCTGATTGAGTATCTGTCTAAGCTTGAAGTACTCTTGGAATTCTATTCAATTATAATAGATCTTGAAGTGTGAAATTCAAGAGAGATGAGTCTGTATAATACTTTAAATACTATTATAAGATTCCTCTATAGTCAGAGGTTCAGTGGTATACCATTGTCTCTCAATGGCTCTTTGGGTAGTACTAGTGATCTTGAGTATTATTGTAGTACTCCAGCTATTGGTCATGGTACTTCTTGAGTTGGTTTTAATGAATGATAGTAGAGATTATTGTGTCTAAGAGCTTTTTTAACTAAAAGGTAGTCTTTTTATATCTTATATCAGATAAGGTCCTTCCTACTTAGACTTCAGTTTTTATAACTAAGAAGCTTCTACCATATTTCAATACATTAGGACTTTGTCTCTTATCTTAATAATCTTTAGGGGCTTGTAAGTCTTTTCTGTATTGTTCTGCTATAGTACTTATATCTTAGTTATGTAATCTTTTGCCTTTTTCCTAATTTGATACAATCTCTATATCTCTATATCTATATACTTCCAAATTGCATCATTGTTTACTAACAAGCTTCCACTAGAACTTTCTTCACTAAATAGTATTTTCTATAGTATAAAATAAGTACTTTGTGATTATATATCCTATAGAGTGAATAATGCTATTGGTAGATAGTAATCCCAATTTCCATATTCATCACAGATTTTAGTAATGATATTATAATAAACCAAAAAAATATAGCTACCTCACAAATTAGCAAGTGACATAAACACTAGTCACCAGCACACATAGTTATCTACATAGTTACTCTCTTGCTGTTGCAATCATATAAATAGCTCAGATGGCTCAAAGAGGAAGCATGTTCCTCTAAGAAAACATGTTCTCCTGAGGAAATGTATTCCCCTGAGAGAACACCTGCTATAAACAGTACTCTATAATTAGCCAGATAGCAACCAGATAGTAACTATAATGTATAAAATACCCTAGAGACAAGAGTGAATAAACCTCAGTCTAAAATTACAAACATATTTCCACTCTGGTTCACTTTCTAATACAAAGAGAAGAGTCCAAAATTGAATCCAAAAGCAAAAGACAAGTCTGCCTACAATACTTTGAGGGATATGCCTGCCAAAAGCCACTTGATCCTAAAGGAATTAAATTATAACACTTAGGAGAAATATCTGCTCTAAAGCTATTTCTAGAAGATTGTGAGCTTTATTCATTTTCACTCCAGTCCGATTTCTGATATAAAGAAGTCTGCTGTTTTTGGTTTGCTTGCTAGATAAGCCAAAAGAGAAGTTCATCATTTCCAAGTTTTGCTGCCAAGTTCAAGTAAGGAACTTTGCCACCTCTTTGGTTTACTTGCCAGATAAGCCTGAAGAAATCTGCCAGTATAAGTCTGCTACAATTTTTAAGTCCATTTTCAAGAAGTTTGCATTCAAGTCCACATTTTTGTCCACTGATCTGCCACTTAAGGAATAAGCCACCATTTGTCCACTGCCTCATTCCAACTGCCTTGTTTAGTTTGTATTATTCAAATAACCTACTTCACCCACATAGCCACATCACTTGAGAAAACATATTGACTACTTGATTCATACCATTCAACCTGATTGCCCATTACATGAGCAATCTGCATTCAGAGAACCTGCACTTTTAAGAAAATCCATCAAAAGAGAAATCTGATTACTGATTCTCAGAGAGCTTGCTATTAAGGGAATCCATCTGATTACTCAAGATCACTGGATCATTCAAATTTACCCACTGCCCTAAAAGGAAACCCATTCATACATACTACCCAAGAATGCTACCAAATTAGAAAATCACTTGATCTCCAGCTATTGAATATTATACCACTAAACACCAATATAGGAGGAATCTATACATATTATCTGAACATTTTATTGATTTTTTAATAAAGTAACTGGGGGCTCAAGCTAATCTACATAGCTGCCCAACCTTATAATTTACCTCTATTAAACCAGGCACATTATATTTGGGGACTCAACTGGGAAGATTTCAAACCAGTAATCTACATGACTTTTCAGCTTACAGAACCCAACCTTCAACCTGGAGACCAGTACCACTGCAACCTTTGATACATACTAATCTCAGCTACTATAGGAGAAGAAATTCTAGCTCTATAAAGTATTTGGACAAGAAGAGATATAATCACCTATAGAATTGGATACCACTCAGCATCAGAAGGATCTGATATTGTAGAAGCCAGTACTGTATGAAACTCTTCACTAGTAGAAACACCAACCAGAGATTTTGATGAGCTCACATTAGACAAAGTAAATAACACCAACTAAGACTTTAACAATCTTATCTAAGATCTCAACAATCTTCTTAAAAGATTCCCTCCAAGAGTCTTCCCTGATTTACCCAGACCAGTAACCCTAATCCCAAGAATTCAACCCACAAGACTTCTAAGAATAGTACCAAGAAGAGCACCATCTCTCAGATCTTCAGCACCTTCAAGCTCATACCCATCAATAGCCAATAACTCAGAATCAGACTCAGAAATCAAAACAGAGTCAGAAGACAGTGAGGATGAAATGGGCACAACTCTACCCACATTTGCAGAATACCCAGAGGAGGATCCAAGAGAATTCATAGATGTAATTGAAGGAATAGTAGCTCTGAGAGACTTGTCAACCCAAAGATGAATTAATATCTTCAAGGCACAACTGAGATAACTAGCCAAAGATATCTTTATCAGAACCACAAATGATGTCAATACAGATCTAGGAGATATCATGGAAAATATAAGATCAGAAGAAGAATAATATGAGGCCATGCAGTATTGGATCATTGAAAAGTATGCAGGAAATGAAACCTGCCACAAAGCTCAAGAATCTATCATAGAAATGAAGATGAACCTTGGAGAATCCCCAAGAGCATTCTTCACCAGAATCCAGAAGAGAATGCATACTGCTAGATTCAATGCTGCCAATTAAGACATCATCAGTCCAATGACCTTCATGAATGGAATCCCACCCAACATTGTCCAACATGTCCAAACTCTGGGCATCAGGAAGCCTGAAGAACAAGTAGATGCAGCCCAAGAATACTTTGATGTCAAACAAGGAACCACCTGGACTGACAACAGAAAGGAAGACAAGGAAGACCTCCTGATCAAGGCCCTGCAAGGAATCCTTCAAGGAGAATCAAAAGGAGAAAAGCCCACCAAAGAATGGAAGAAGGACAAGAATGAGATTCAAGACCTTAATTCGAAAGTAGACAGACTGGATGGGCAGATTGAAAGGCTCACCACACACGAAAATCAGGACTACCAGCCAAGATATTCCCCACACGAAAATCGGAATTTCCAGCCAGGTGTGACATATGTTGCTGTATCAGACTTCAACAATGTGAAGGTGTATCCGATGTTCCACATGCTTTTCGCTGACAAATTTGGATTCACAGAGAAGGAAGTCGACATCCTCCTTCAGCATCACCAAAAAGCGGATCACAGGAAGGGAGTAAAGGACTGGTATGACGGTTATGGAGCCGCACGCAATGTCCGCCTTTACAACCCTTGGTCAGTCATTTCTTTCATTCAGGATGGGATTCTAGGGACTTACTGGACCAATACCGGTAAGGCATGTGCTGTTTTTTCCGTGCCAGAGTTAGTTGGATCCATTATCATAACCATGGACTTTTTTGAAACATTACAGCAACCACTCGAACAATCCAAAAGCTGATTTGGTATTCGAAAGAAACATTCAAGAATGCTGTAGCGAGATTGCTTAAAGGAGAGGCTATCGAGGTCGAGCTTAAGAATAATCTGTGTTACGATGACCTCTCTCGCCGCGTCGATGATGCCTTGTGGACATTACTATACTACGCAGGCTACCTTACGCATGAGAATGGTCCCTCTGTCAACTCTACCCCAGAGTCTCATATTCTCTATCGTAACACAGCAACCAATACCGTTCGCATCCCAAATGCCGAGGTTGTGACAGAATGGCTTGGATGGCTGCACGCCTCCGCTAAACTCGGTTGTGGAGAAATTGCTTAATGGCGAACTCAAAAATTTCCACCGACTTCTTGCCGACACCGTCATTGACGATTTTTCTTTCAACGATGTTGGTGGATCGAATGCAGGTAAGAAATCGGAGTCTTTCTACCACGGCTACTTCCTGGGTTGGCTCGCCCATGCAAGGTTTACTAGGTGCACTGTCAAGTCAAATCGGGAGGCAGGCCTCGGCCATTATGATGTTCTCATTGAGTATCAGCAAGATCGACAGGCGGCAATCATAGAATATAAGGTCAAGAAGAAAAAACAAAAACAGATCATCGAAGAGAAAGCGGAGGAAGCTCTGTTTCAGATAGAGAAGAAAGAGTACAGCCGCGCGGTTTCCGGAGAGATTGAGCAGCTCGTGGAGGTGGGGATCGCTTTCCAAGGGAAGTTAGTGGTGGTAGTGGGGAAAGTTTATAAAAAGGAGAATGGAGAATGGGTGCAAAAGGATAAATATCAGGGAAAGGTTCTAGGCAAGAAAGTGAAAGAGGAGGATGGTGAGGAGGATGATGGATGATATGTAAGGTTGTGTAAGTCCTTTTGTTGATTTTGCAGTATTGTAATGAAGATAATCATTTCGCCCCCTGGGGGTCATCTGGAGACCTACTGGCATTGGTGGAGGGGGGTAGTAGTAGAAGGCTATGATATAGGGGGTTCTGGTGGAGAGTGGTTGAGGGAGTACATAAGATTGGTATTAGGTGGAAAGGCTATGTTGAAGCTGGGTGGTGGGGAGCAGAGATGTGGCAGTGACATAGGCTACTGCTGGGGCAATGGACTTTGACCTAGGGGCTGGGGTGGAAAGTTAGTATGGGATGGGGCAGGACCTATGGTCAGAGGGTTGGCAGTATACAGAGATCAGAGAAGAGTGGGACTGGAGAGGATTGTGGACCTGAGGGATGAAGACAAAGAAGTAGATGCCCCTAAGTTCTGGGTGGCTTGGTGGAGGGTACTATGGTGAAATATGATGTTGAACTTCAGGTTAGGACATTTGGTACTGGGAGGAGTCTTTGAGTGTGAGGAGTGCTTGAGAGGGGGGCAGGAGAGAGGAGTGGTGCAGATCTGGAATATTGGCTTGGGGAGTGTGAGGTACTGAATAGCTTCTGGGAGATAGTTAGAAGACAAATAAGGGGGGTTTACAGAGGTCAAGGGGTGGGTTGCTGGGAGGTATTGAAGAGATACATGTTGAGAAAGATTGGTAATAAGTGGCTGATACTGGGGTGGGTATTGGCAGTCTGAGTGGGGCTTGCAGGATACTGGCAGATAGTTTTTGAGAAAGGCAGATTAATGATGAGAGAGGAGAAAGAGGCAAGATGAAAGAGACTATTGGTGGATTTATTATCAGGCTAGCAGAAAGGGTGGGACCTACAAGAGAGTTATCATCAAAAGTTGGTAGAGACTATTTGTAATAAGAGTAGAGAGAGGATACATATTGTTAGAGAGAAGGTTGTATTTGTAAGAGTTAGAGTAGGGAGGTGGGTGAGTGAGGGTATTAGAGTAGGGGTGGGGAGGGGCTACTGGTATAGTATAAGGACACTATCAATG
>RQIL01029999.1:0-30026 GCA_003951145.1 Jimgerdemannia lactiflua | reverse complement strand
TTTTTTCCCTTTTGACCTGAGGCTTTATTCACTCAAAGTACTGGTTATTCATATAGCTCTCTATCTATTCCTAATCTCATGCCTTATTGTTCATCAGGCTATACTATTCTGATTATTTTACTATTCTGATTATCCTTCTAACATATCCCACTATCACTCAGTATCATCCTCTCCTGACTCACCTGGATCATTTTGACCACCCTTTTGAGCATATCCTTGCCTCTTCACCTTCCCTGATACTACCAGCCCTGGATGGTCTCTCTCATTAAGTCCTTCTATTTGTCCACCAGGGCACTAACCCCCATCCAGCAGTTCCTTTCAAATACCCATTGCCAATGCATCGCCATTAGCCCAGACCCCCCCAGGTATCACCAATGTCCCCCACTAGTCTCTGCTGTATTGTATCTTCCACTGTCTCTCTCACTCTCCTTTGGCCATCTCTCCACAATGACTCCAGTTGGCACCAGTATCCTTTGACTCCTCTGCAGTCCGCCATTACATATTCTGGAGTTTGTAAATAGTCCACCCCCAACTCCTCACACTACTCGCATTCCTTCTTGCCATCAGGGTACATCCAGCCTGTCCTATGTACCAGTATGACATTTTGCCTCAGAAACTACCACCACACTACCCAATACTTGAGTAGTGTAAGGAGTCTTATCTTCTCCACCCATCCCCAGATATTCCCCCATTCCCATCCCTCTCTGAATCTGGCCTTTTACCACCCTACTGGCCATCTCTCCATGGGTCCTGTTTGTAGTCCTTCAACTGTCTCCTTTAGTGAATACTTCTCCACCTCTTGCCCCCCTAGGCAAATGTTTGCCATGTTTCATTCAACCTCTCCTCTCTCCTCCCAGTTCTCTCCTTCAGACTCTCTCATCCCTAAGCCAATCCAGGCCTCTATCAATCTCCACCAGAACCCTCAATAATGGATCCTCTCAATGTTTGTTACTCTGATAATACTTCGAATGTCTCTCCTATCCTCTCCTCTTAGACAGAATCATATGTGCCAATTGTCCCTTGCCAGCTCTCCCCACTCATTCTTGCTCAGCTCTACCATTCTTCTTCTCTACCATCCTCGGAGTACCCGCAGCCACTGATGGAGATCAGTGAGTCCAAGGCCACCATCCTTGGTTTTCAGTATTAGCACCTTCCAGCCTATTTGTGGCCTCCTCTCCTTTCACAGTCATCCAGACATTGCCTTTGTAAGTCTTTTCACTACCCATCCAGGGAAGTCCAGATGGTATCCTAGATACCACATTTTTGGCAGCCAGTAGATATTTAACACCTTTACTCTATCCATCAGTGACAGGTTCCTTTCTATCCATCCCTTGAGTACTGCCTCCCACTTCTCCACCATACCCTTCCACCAGACATCTTTCAATAAAGTGCCATACATCGAGAACCAGATCTCCAAGTACCATACTGCC
The DNA here is from genome assembly GCA_003951145.1 of Jimgerdemannia lactiflua. Lineage (NCBI taxonomy): Eukaryota > Fungi > Mucoromycota > Endogonomycetes > Endogonales > Endogonaceae > Jimgerdemannia > Jimgerdemannia lactiflua. Next base: position 28,596 of record RQIL01029999.1, on the reverse strand, counting down.
TCTCCTTGTACTATAGTTGTGCCAAAGCATCCTTCATCTCCTATACCCTCACCAATATCCATAGTGTCACATTTGTCTCAGTTCAGCTTCACCCCTGACTGCTCTTCATATCACTGTATTTCTATTTATACTGTGTCAATGTCTCTTGGGTTGCCCATCCCCACCACCATGTCATCGGCAAATGCCCCTAGCTTCCAGTTCACTCTGTCCAGTTGCAGGCCAGTCATCTTCCTCCTCAAGTTATCAAGTAGGGGTTCCAGTGAGAGGATATAAAGTAGAGGAGATAGTGGGTCTCTCTGTGGTACCCTCCTGCCTAGTGGGAATTCCTCACCACACCATCTATTCATAATAATTGCTGCCCTTTCCCTTGTAGTAGGCCCACTAGTCTCTCTACCTCCAAGGAGCTAAATCCAATCTTCTACAGTACTGATGCCATATAATTCCAGTGCACTCTGTCAAATGCTTTTTCCTAGTCTAAGAAGACTAGTCTCCCATCAATTTCTCTACTCTGGCAGCCCTCCAATATATTCTGGACCCATGCAGTGCTGTTCTAGATCTGTCTGCCAGTTACAAAACCATGCTGCTCCTTACTTATCAGAGCTCCCACTCTTTCTTGAAGTTGCTTTACTAGGATTTTTAACACCAGTTTGTGGTCCACATTGAGAAGCATGATTGGCCTCCAATTTTTCCACACACATCTGTCCCCCTTATTCTTGTAAATCAGAGAGACTAGGCCTAGTTTGCTGTCAGTAAGCCACTTGCCCCTATGCAGGACTTCATTGGCCATTTTGACTATCCAGTCTCCAAATTCCCCCTGGAACTTCTTCCAGAACTCTCATGATAGTCCATCGATTCCCAGTGAGGAGCCCACCTGAGCCTCCTTTAGCATATCTTTTACCTCTTCGAGATCGATTGGGTGCAATATATATTCCCCCAGGCTCTGATCCTGTTGTACCTCCCAGTCCTCCAGATACTCTGCTAAATCCTCTTCCTTCTTCTCAGCTCTATTCATATCTATCTCATCTGTCCACAAGCCTGCCCATTTGGTGGTGATCTCTATTATCATATCATTTTGTTATATTATCTCCCTTCCATTATCCCCAAGTACTGAGGTCCAGCTCTGTTGCACCTCACAGGCCTTCAGCATACTCGTCAGGTATTTGATTGATTGCTCTCCCTCCTCCAGTCTCCTTGTCCTCAGTCTGGCCAGGAGCCCATCCACCTGTCTCTCTATACCATCCTTAAGGTCGCTCTGTAGTGCTACAATATCCTTTGCCAGTAGCTCCCTTTCTTCAGTAGATAATTTTTTGCTTGCCATATATTGCAGTCTCTATTTCAGGCCCTGGTCTACTCTCCTCTTCTTGTCTCTTTTTACCCTCTCTGCTATCTCTCTGCTATCTCTCTAATAGACTCCTGTCATATGTTTGAACCTGCTCCACCATTCAGTCACTGTTCACCCCTTGGCCCTCCATTGCCCGACCTCCTGCTAGGCCACTTGTACAAAGTTGTTGCATGCCTTCTTCTGTTTTAGTAAGCCTGTATTGAGTCACCAATACCCACTCCCTCCCTTTGTGGCTTGGAAGGTACCTCTTGCTTCAACTCTCTAGTGATCTGACCATGGGTATCATCTGACTTCCACCTTGTCAAGGACATTTCTCCAGTGTCCACCCACCAAGAGCTAGTCAATTTGCATGTCAATTAGGCCCCCTTCCACCCTATGCCATCTTGTAAATGGCCCTACCACCTCTCCTTGCCATAGTCTGACTCTATCTACCAGCCCAAGTTCCCTTTCAATCTGTAGCCATCTATTCAGTCCTGTAGATACTGCTGTGTCTATACCTCCATCAGATCTGTCCAGCTTGCAGTCTCTGATTATGTTGAAATCACCTCTGAGAATATTGAGCAGAATGTTCATATTGTCTTCTCAATTAATCCAATTCTCCAGCCACTGTTTTCTTTCCTGTACCATGGCTGGTAGATATCCTGATTCTATCACAATTCCATCTCCTTTGCCTCCTTTCAGTTTGCCCTAGACCATCCTATTGCCCCAGCATTCTGTTGTCTCCAGCTCTCCTTTTCCAATTCCTATTAGAATGCTAACTTGTCGATTCCATCCTGAACTCCCAAACCATTCTCTGCTCCATTGCTGATAATCTTCTTCCCCATATGCATGCACATCCTATAGTAGTATTATATCATATTGTTTGTTTTTGAGCCATTGAAAAATTCTTCTTCATTTCACCTTGCCATATAGTCTATTGATATTTAGAGATAGTATATATATTTCATTCATCATTGGTTATGTTGAGTTGGTGTCGTCCCCTAATTGTTCTCCCTCTCTGTAGCCTCTGCCGCCCTTGTAATGACAAGGTCCCTCTATTCCTCACAGATAATGCGCCACATGTCCTGTCCTTTGGTACTGTCACAGAATGTCATCACCCTCTCCCCTGCCACCTGACTAATCTCATTCATCATTGCCTCATCCACCTGTTAGCCCTTTTCCTCCAACATAACAGCTACGAGTGCAAGAACAAGTTTTGGTCTTTGAAGTTGAACATTCATGAACAGGCCCCACTCTACCAGAGAGCCACCAAATATGTTTATTTCTCTGATATCTTCCTCTGCCAATTCCTCCAGAGTTATTCGGTACCAGTCATTCTCCTTGATGCAGCTCGCCATAGGTGTTTGAGGTCAGGGAGAGTGGCTGTGGTCTAGCAGGATCACGTCATCCTCTGAGTCATCCGACTGAATATCCACCAGATCCTTCTCACTATTCCTTTCCCTGGGCCCTATGGCCGGAATCTCCTCAGTCCTCTCCTCCACCTCCCAGTGCACTATCATAGTCTCTCCCATCAGCATGTCCTTTTGTTGTGTTTCAAGTACCACTTCTTATTCTTCAGGGCCAATGGTTACCTGGTTCAAGTCTCCCTTCCTTTTCCCCTTCACATCACTACTTGCTATGGGGGTATGTTGCGATGCAGAAACCCTCTCCTGGGGTGCGATGACTTCAGGTTCTACTTCCACTTCCTCTATTGCATTGGCGGCCCTAGTTGCTCTTTCAGCCTCCTCATTCCCTATTCAGCTGATGGCAGTTTGCAGTCTCTTCCATCCTTCTCTTTTCAGCTTCTTCCTCTGCTCACCTACTTGAACCCACACTCAGTACTTGGCGTACTCCTCTCACTTCCTTGTGTGCACCATCTTGGCAGCTGTCTGCTCTGTCAGGGCAATCGCAAGCTCCTCCTCATCACTCTCTGACCCTTTTCTCTTCCACACTTTACACTTCTGATCCCCAATTCGAATCATCTCCAGCCAGCCCTTCTTCAGCTCTGTGGCTTCCTGCCCCTCAAGGTGCACCATCACTTTACACATTCCATTTCTCAGCTTTGTCTTTTCCCAGAACATGAATCTGAAGTCTACCATTTCACCGTATTTCCCCATTTCAGCTGTGATCAGCCCTTTTGTCTCCTGTCTCCCCAGGGTTGGCACCCCTTCAATCACCAGTCTAATGGCACAAGGGTCCCACCTTAGGCATCTGGCAATCTCCACTCTGACTCCCCTGACCATCAGCCCTTTCTCCAGTACCTGCACTATCTTCTCCTTCTCAACAAATCCAATTTTGACTGCCTCTACTGAAGAGATAAACTTCAGTGACTCTGCTCCATCTACTTCATCCCCCACTATCTTTAGCACTTCCCTTGCTATCATTCCAAGTCCAAGGAAGTTTGCTGAGATTGCTCAAGTTGAGACAGACTTGTGGAAAAAAGGCTGCACCACCAGTTCTCCAGTTCCAGCTGCCAAAGTGATTTTTTCTCTTCCTCCTGCAGTGCTGCCCAATGTGTCACTAGTATTGCCAGGATTGCTTCTTCCAGATACTTCATCATTTCCAGTCACCTGCTCAGCCACCGAGTTTCCAGTCACGCCCCCTGTCCTTGACCCCTGCCAGTCACCTGACTCATCACCTGACCCATCACCAGACCCCTCTCCCTGTCAATACTATGCCCCCTACTGCCTATTCCCCCAGCTCTAGCAGTACTTTCCCCTCCTCTGCCTATAGTCTGCCAACCACCTAGATTCAACTTAGTCCCAGTTCTTCCTCTACTCCTCTGTGCTCTCTCTAGGCCCGCAGCTGCTGCATAGCTCCTTGAGAGTCCAAGACCATAGCCTCTTCTTTCCAGTCTCTCTGAGCTTGATGATTCTTGACTTGCCATATCTCCAAAACTTATTGGTTTTTGATGATTATTATTCCTATAGTATCTCAGACTCCAGCACCACTTAGTATACCATAGTTTATAAAATAAAAACTCTTGAATATATTGTTTTCATGAGAAGATATAGTTGTGGCTTAGCTGTCTCTGAATGGTTTGAGCAAAAGAAGTCCCATTATATATTATAGTTATACATTACAATTATAACTGAGCTTAAAATATCTATATATCTTATTCAGATCAATAAAATTCCAGCCTCTTAGATTTGGCCTTATAAAATTGCACTATCAAATATACTCTAGCCTTAAGAGTAATACCAGATCTGGTAATAAATTAGCTAGGAAATTTGCCATTATGGGTATATTGACTGGTATTGATCAATCAAATTTAGAATTCATTCTTTGTTCATAATTCTGAAGATCAGTAGCATGAAAGTGTTTTTTTATCACTTTTATTTATTTATTTGTATCCCTAGTACCACAAGTGGAATCAATATTATAAAGGATATACTAGCGATATGCTTTTTTTAGTTATTTTGTTTATATATAACCTAAAATATAAATATTAAGACAAATCCATTATGAACTGTGACACATATATATTCCCAGCTCCAGGATTAATAAAGTGAGTATATATAAGCCACCTCTCACTAGTATCCACTTCTGTTTCTCTGCTCAGCTTTTGGGACTCAGCTTGAACAACTAGTATACTATGCATTCAGATGTCATATAGTACATACCAGGACTTTATATCCTATCTTGATAATTTTCAGAGACTTGTAAGTCTTTTCTATATTATTTCATTGTAGTGCCTATACCTTGGTTATATAATCCTCAGTCTTTTTCCTAATTTGATTGTAATATTTTAGCATAGTTTATTTCTTTTTCTTTGTCTTTCTAGTATTTTCTGTAACCTTCTGGTACCTTCCACATAATTACAAATCCTTTCTTGGCACTAAGCCACAGCTAGAACATTCTAGTCACTGCTATTCCTATCTTAGCTAGTCACAGAACTTCATGGAACATTGCAGATCTTTATTTGTCATTATTTGCCGAGAACCTTTCTCTTGGCATTTTCATTGATTACTCAGATCCTTCTGGATTCTTCTTTCATATCTTATATAAATATCCTCTCTGTTTTTTCAAATAAAGCTAGGAATATTTTCTCTCTGAATCTACAAGATCTTCCTGAACTCTTAGTAACTCTTCAAGCTACTTTGAACCTCTAGAATTTAGTTACTTCCTTATTTAAGAAACCAGAACTGTTACACTTGGTAGCAGTGGTTAAGTTACACCTTGCCTAAACAAGAAACCTCAAGAACTAGTCAAACACCATGTCTATAGACCCTAATGCTGAGGCCTGGGACAATAATACCTACAACACCTACAACACCCATGTCCCACAGAATGCTCCCCACATTCAGCAAGAAGAAGAGGATGAAATCCCTAACAAGTCATCTGGGACTTTAGAAAGCCTCTTGCACACCATACTGGTGCAAATCTTCCAACTTCAAGAATGCTTGGACAAGAAGGAGGGCAAAGCCTCTATATAGTCTACACTTATACCTACAATGATATCTCCAATAGCAGTCACCATCAAGCCTCAGAAGCCTGATACCTTTGATGGCCAAAGAGAAGAACTGTCTACTAATGCTTGGCTTTTCCAATTGGAGCAGTATGGAGAACTAATCAATTTGAAAGAAGCAGTACTAGTCCAATTTGCCACCACACTCCTCCAAGGGAATGCTGCAATCTGGTGGCGAAATTATATCCAGAACATAAGATTTTCTGGCCAAATCAAGATCTGGGGTGAATTTGCAGATACTATTAAGGGCTAATTCAAACTTGTCAACAGCACCAAGGTCATGCGAGACTGCCTGGCAAATGTCAAACAACTCAAGTCTGTGCAAGCATATTGTACAATTCTTATCAATTCTACTAGAGCTACCTCATGTTACTGAAGATGAGAAGGTCAACAAGTATATCCGAGGTCTCAAAGGACAAACCCGAGTTCATGTTGAGCTTGAAGAACCCAAAGACCTAGACACAGCAATGAAAATTGCTAATAGATTCGATGTTATTACCTATAGCAACCACTTTGAGTAGAAGAGACTGCCATTCAACAACAACCACAGAAGAGAGGAAATCAAAGTCAGAACTGTTGGACCTGCCCCCATGGACCTAGACACCATTGACAAGAATAAGAAGAGCAAACTTATACCTGAGGAAAAGGAGCATCTCAAGAAGGCTAGAGCCTGCTTCTTTTACTGATAGCCTGGTCACATTGCCACAAAATGTCCCAAGAAGACTACTAAATCCTGGCCCTGTCCAAAGACACCCAAGGTCATCAAAGTCAAACAAGAAGTTGTACTCAATTTCATATGAGTCAACCCCAAGACCCAAATCTCTCAAGTACAGTCAGAAGGAGCCATTGGTTTGAACCTTCAGTTAGTACAACAAGTCACCATTCCTGCCCATGAGAGAAGGCTCATTCCAACTGGCCTGGGAGTCGAAATACCCAAGGAATACTATGTAAGAATTGCACCAAGATCTGGCCTCAGTGTTAAGCACTCACTGGATGTCAGTGCTGGAGTCATTGACCCTGACTTCCGAGAAGAAATGCAAGTACTACTAGTCAACCACAAGGACCAACCTTATACTGTCAATGAAGGTGACAGAATTGCTTAGCTCATTCTGGAGCAAGCCACTCTACCTACTGTCAAGGAAGTCACCAAGTTGTCTTCAATCAAACAAGATCAGAAAGGCTTTGGCAGCACTGATCAAGTTGCTGGCATAGCCGAGAACTGAGCCAACTCAATGCTCATCTTCAAAGGTCTAGTCAAAGGCCAAGAACTAGATGTTCTCATAGACAGTAGAGCTGTTGGGAACTTCATCAATAAGAACCTCATCAACAAGCTCAAGATTCTCACCAAGCCAGCTGGTAAGAATGGTGGAGTTGTTACTACTGATGGCACTATTCTACCAATCAACTCAATTGCCACTAAACTTCCCCTCAAGATTCAGAAGTATTGAGAATGTCTAGATTTTGAAGTGGTACCTCTAGGAGATCATGACCTGATCTTAGGCAAACCCTGGCTTATATGACATAACCCACATATCGATTAGACCAAGAATGAAGTTACCCTGATTCAAGATGGAGCCAACATTACAATCAAGCCAGACAAGACTCAGATGAAAACCCCAATTGCCACTCTTTCGGCAATTCAGTTCAAGAAGGCCCTCAAGAAAGCTACCTATACCTTTGTTGCACTAATCTGACCCAAGAAAGAAGATAAGAAGCTATCAATCAGCGAAAGTGTCAAGCTACTGCTGAACAAGTACAAGGATGTCTTCCCAGACAAACTACCTGGCCTACCACCCTCAAGAGACCATGATCACGAAATCAAGCTGGTACCAGATGCAGCCATTCCTAAGAAGAAGATGTACTACATATCACTACTTGAAATTGAAGTATTCAAGAAAGAACTTAATGAACTCATTGAGTGAGGAGCCATTCAGCTAAGCAAGTCACCCTTTGGCTCCCCAGTCCTGTTCATTAAGAAGAAGAATGATACCTTGCGAATGTGCATAGACTACTGTGCACTCAACAAGATTACTATTAAGAATCATTACCCACTGCCACTTATCGATCAAATCTTTGATGTTCTCAAGAATGCCAAATACTTCATCAAGATTGACCTGATCTCTGGGTACTACCAAATTCGAATCAAGCCAGAAGATATACCCAAGACTGCCTTCATGACACCATTTGGGCTTTACAAATTTCTAGTCATGGCCTTTGGTCTCACCAATGTACCAGCAACCTTTCAAGACCTCATGCAGACTGTCTTCAAGGATCAGCTCTATATCTTTATACTTGTATATATTGATGATATCCTGATCTTCAGTAGCACTGAAGAAGAACATCTCAAACACCTTAAACAAGTCCTCAAGATCTTATGTGAACACAAGCTTTATGCAAAGCTCAAGAAGTGTGAGTTCTTCAAAGATCAAGTCAAATATCTTAGATACATTGTATCAGCCAAAGGAATTCAAGTAGACTCAAGAAAAATACAATCTATTGAACAGTGGCCTGTACCAGCAAGTCTTACCGAACTTAGGTCCTTCCTTGGTCTGGCCGGATACTACCACCAATTTGTTAAGAACTTCTCTAGCATAGCAGAATCTTTAACAAACCTCCTGCAAAAGCAACCCAACTCTGACCTCTATGTTCCCTACATCTGGGACACCTTCTGTCAACAAGCCTTTCAAGAACTCAAGAACCATCTGACCCATGCACCTGTCCTTAGAAACATGGACCCGAACTTGAAGTTTACTGTCACTACTAATGTATCCAACTTCACAATTGGTACAGTCATCTCTCAAGATGATGGACAAGGACACAGACCCATTACATTTGAGTCAAGGAAATTGTCCTCTGCAGAACAAAAGCTAGCCACTCATGAAAAAGAACTTCTGGCAATCATTCATGCCCTTAAGACCTGGTGACACTATCTAGAAGGAGTTGAGTTCGACATAATCACAGATCACAGATCCCTTCAGTACATCAACACTCAACCAACTCTTTCCTATCAACAAGCCAAGTGGAGTCAGTTACTTCAGACCTTTATCCCAAACATCATCTACAAGCCTGGCAAAATCCTGGTTGTACCAGATATACTCTCAAGAAGGTCTGACCTTGCCAACATTTTACAAGTCACATGGCACCTCAATTCCTTAACCAGATCAAGATGGCATATGAACAAGACTCTGGTTCTACAAAAGGACACCAAGAAATTCAAAGAAAATTATACCTTCAAGGACAACCTTGTGTACTATCAAGATAAGGTCTACATTCCTGCCAACCCTAAACTATAGTACAAGATCCTTCATGAACATTATGACTCCCCACTAGCTGGTCACCTTGGAACTGAGAAGACTATTAAGAACATTCAGCAAGACTACTACTGGCCCAACATGCTCAAGGGAACAAGGAGTATATTCAAAGCTGCGATCTTTGTCAAAGGAATAAGCCAAACAACCAAACATCTGCCAGTCTTCTACAACCCTTACCAATTCCAACCAAGAAGTTCAAACAAGTTACAATGGACTTCATTGTACAACTCCTACAAACCAAATCAGGCTATGATGCCATCCTTGTATTTGTGGACCACTTGACTAAGATTACTATCGCCGAGCCAACCACAACCAATGTCACTGCCCCTGAGATTGCTAGAATCTTCTTCCAGTCTATCTTCTGCCAATATGGACTCCCTCAAGTAATTGTCAGTGACTATGACCCCAAGTTCACAAGTCATTTCTGGCAAATACTCTTCAAGACCCTTAGAACTCAAATCACTATATTCACTGCCTTCCACCCTCAAACTGATAGACAAACTGAGCAAATGAACAGAACACTTGAACAAATGCTCAGAAACTATGTGTCTTATGAGCAAGATGATTGGGACCACTACCTGACCTATGCTGAGTTCATCTACAACAATGTAGTTCAATCATCTACTGGTCTTTCCCTTTTCAGCTACTACACAGTCAAAATCTCGAGACCTAGTCTCATTCCAGCAATTCAGTTACACACAAGTTCCCACTGCTCAGAACTTTATTGACAAAATGGATTCCCTTCTCAAGATTGTGATCATAAATCTACAGAAAGCTCAACAATATCAAGCTAAGTATGCAGACAAGAAACATCATGATGTCACCTACACTATTGGAGATATGGTTCTACTCAAAGCCGACAACATCAAGGCTCAATCTCAAGTCAACCACCAGTCAGTCAAATTCCAACCCAAGTATCTTGGATCCTTCGAGATCACTGAGCAAGTCTTCACCTACTCTTACTGTCTCAGTCTACCATCAACCATGTGAATATATCCAGTATTTCATATATCACAACTCAAGGCCTGAAACCATTCACTCTCTTACCCTGGCCAAATTCCAACACCCTCAGCACCAGTTATGATTGAAGATCACATTTAGTATAAAGTTGAGAAAATCTTAGACAAATGAGTCTGATACTGTTGCATAGAATACCTAGTCAAGTGAATGGGCTACCCTGAATATGATACTACCTGGGAACCTACCACCAATCTCAAGAACTCTCAAGACCTCATTAAAGAGTTTGAGCAAAAAGGAACTCATTGACTACCCATAAGGTTCTTCTTTTGAATAGTAGACAACATACTGTACTGATCAGGTACATTATGCATCCAGGCACTCTAAGGGATATAGCATCAGCAACAAGACTTATAGAAGAACTCTATAAACCCTGCAACTAATGAGATTCAAACCAGTTCTTATCTGATCAAGATGATACTTTGGCCCTCACCTTATACAAGTATGGTCAGTCCTTGCCAATGAGCTGATATATTTTATTTATATTTTCTTTTGGTTTTATTTTCTTGTATTACCTTCCGAATTCAATGAGAACATTGATTCTTAAGGAGGAGGAAATGTAATATTTTAGTATAGTTTATTTCTTTTTCTTTGTCTTTCTAGTATTTTCCATAACCTTCTGGTACCTTCCACATAATTACAAATCCTTTCTTAGCACTAAGCCACAGCTAGAACATTCTAGTCACTGCTATTCCTATCTTAGCTAGTTATAGAACTTCATGGAACATTGCAGATCTTTATTTGTCATCATTTGCTGAGAACCTTTTTCTTGGCATTTCTATTGATTACTCAGATCCTTCTTTCATATCTTGTATAAATATTCTCTCTGTTTTCTCAAATAAAGCTGGGAATATTTTCTCTTTAAATCCACAAGATCTTTCTGAACTCTTAGTAACTCTTCAAGCTACTTTGAATCTCTAGAATTTAGTCACTTCCTCATTTAAGAAACCAGAACCATTACATTGATGTAATCTCTGTATCTCCATATCTATATAGTTCTATATTGCATCATTATTTACTGACAAACTTCCATTAGAACTTTCTTTACTGAATAGCATTTCTCATAGTATAAAATGAGTACTTTGTGATTATATATCCCACAGAGTGGATAATGCTATTGGAAGATAGTGGTCTCAGTTTCTATATTTATTGCAGATCTTGGTAATAATATTCTTAAGGGTTTTATTAGTTCTTTCTGCTTGTCCATTTTCTTATAGATGATAGGCAGTAGTCTTGATATATTGGATCTTGTACTTCTTATAGAGGATTTCATGGAACTGATTGATAAATTCTATTCCTCTATCTATGGTAACTTGCTTCAGGGTCTTGAATCAGCATATGATTTTTCTGTACAAGAAATTGGCAATTGATTGTGCATTGGCTTCCTTGAGTGGCCCAGCCTCCATCCATTTTGTGAAGAGGTCTACAACTATGATGATATATTGGTTGCCTATCAATATCAGAAGTAGGGAGCCAATTACATCTATTACAATGTGGGCAAATATTATTGGCTTAATGTCTGCTAATTCAAAGACTTGATTCTATTGGTCTTACTTCTGCTTTTGATATTTATTACAAATCCTGACAAATTTCCTAATATCTTCTTCTATTCCTAGCCACCACATGGTTCTTTTTGCTTTGTCATATGTATTAGTTTCTCCTACATAACCTTGCTTATATACTTCCTTCATTACTTGATTCTTCTAATGCTTGGAGATGACTAATTGCTATCCTTTCTTGAGTATTTTTCTGTCAGTTTCAAATTGTTTCCATGTCTGATTAATAATTATTTTTGTTCATTCTTTCAGATGTGGGGGCATCTTTCACTGCTCCAGGTAGCTGATTATTCTATAGTACAGCTTTTTATTTATGATGATTTGGTAGGGGTTGGGTCCTTTGAGGTATCCATGAGAGGGTATCAGTATTGGCATTAGTTCTTCTAAGGCAGTGGGTGATTGTGGTATCATATACTTATAGCTTCATGATTCATCAGGTATAGATTCCTTTTAGCTCACTAGTGGTAAGCAATCAGATGAGTACTGAGTGATCCATCTGGATGGTAAAGTGTCTTCCAGCTAGATAGTAGTGGAACTTCTCTATAGTCCAGATGACTGCAAGGTATTCTAGCTTGTATGACTTATAGAACTGCTCAGCTCTGTGAGTACCTTGACTGAGATAGGCTACTACATATTCAGTATCATTCTTCTTTTGTGCTAAGACAGCTCCAAGTTCCATTGCACTGGCATCTGTCTGCAGGATGAACTTCTGGGTCCAGTCAGGTCTTCTCAAAATTGAGGCCTAAGTTAATCTGGTCTTGAGTTTATCAAAGACTTGTTGCTGCTATTGGGTCCACTGGAACTTGACTTCTTTTCTGAATAAATCATAGATAGGGCTAGCAATATGAGAGAATCTGCAAATAAATCTCTTATAGTAGGATGCTAGTCCCATGAAGGCTTGGGCTTCAGTAATGCTAGTGAGTACCAAGTATACTGCTACTGCCTTGATCTTAATAGGGTCTGTGTGTATTCCATCATGGTTGATGATATGTCCAAGGTAAGCAATTTCTTTTTCTCAAAATTTGTATTTCTTAAGCTTGATATAGAGACCATACTTGTGAAGTCATCTGAGAATTTTCTTGATATGTTCCAAGTATTTCTCAGCTGTTCTACTGAAGATAATTACATCATCTATATATACCATCATCTATCTTTCCATAATATCTCTGAATATACTATTCATTATTCACTGAAAACTTACTAGTGTATTATACATTCTGAAGGGCATGTGAAGATAGATATAGATTTTATCAGAAATAATAAAGACTGATCTTTTGCTAGCTTCTGGTGTAAGGCTGATTTGGTAGAATCCAAGAATAGTGTAGAATTATACCTTATTTTCCAGTATAATGAGGATATCACCAATATTGGACAGTGGTTGTCTGTCTTTTTCAGTGATCTCATTAAGTCTTCAGTAGTCTGTGTAGAGTCTGGATATGAATTCTCCCAGTTGGCTTCCTTTCTTTGGTACAAGGACTATAAGTGATGACCAAGGGCTGCTGGCTTCCTTGATAATCCCAGATTCCTCCATCTCCTTGATTTCTGTCTTGAGCCATTCTCTATAAGCTGATGGGATAGGATGGGCCTTCTGATAAATTGGCTTTACACTTCTGATATTGACATCTTGATAGTATAAGGACTTCTTGATCTTGATGCTCTTAAAGTCTATAATCAGTATATCTTTGAATGTATATAAGAGGTCTTGTAATTCTTTCTGAGTGAGAATCTTCTTCTAATTATATAAATGTATTTGTCTTAGCTTTCTTCCTTCTTGTACTCCAATTCAGTAATCCTAGTTGCTACAAGGATTTCTCTTCTTATAAAACCAAATCTAGCTCTTTCTTACTTTATTTATCTACTATTTATCACCTCTTTAATTCTTAGATTAAGGATAGATAGAATGAGTATCTATACTAATTAATTCTTTTTCCTTACTTTAAATGGAATTGTTGAGTTGTGGTTTCTGCTGAGAAGGAGGATTTCTTCTATGTAATCTGAATTGATAACTTCTTCTTCTATAGATATTTCACTTTTCACTAAGCTACTTCTTGTCTTGAGAATCCCAATGTAGTTTGGTAGAATAGTTACTTTAATTCCTATCCCAAGGATAGTTGTGGTCTGTGGTTCAAGTATGATATATAAGGTAGTGGACAGGTCTATTCCAGCTATATTTTCTGATTTATACTATGGCATAACTGCATCTGGATAGATCTTCTGAATTTTGACTGTAATATCCTCATCTTCATCATCACTGTCATCTAGAAGCTCTGGTGGTCCATCTTCTATTTCCTCCTAGTTCTTCTTTGTCTTACTAGTGATCTCCTTTACCTTGATGATACAAGAGTAGCAGTGATCCAGGTGCTGGATATAGTACATCCTTTCACTATAGAGGCACACTTCTTATGGTACATATCTATTTGCAATTTTCATATACCATTTTTCTTCTATCAACTGCTTGCCTTTTCTTTTTCTTATAGTGACCATATAGGCCTCTTCTTCTTGCTCTTTCTCTATCTCAGGGCAGACTTCTTTGTAGACATTGATGGGAATTTTGATCTTCCTTCCCTGATAGACAATTTGTATCTTTTGAGCACTAAGGTCAATCATTGCTTTGGCTTTTTAAAGCCATTGATTGCTTATGAGGATATCATAGTTAGTTGCATTGGTGACAATGATATTAACTGGGATAGTGGCTTCTCTAAACTTGATTGGCACATCTTGAATCTTTTTCAAAGGTATTGCTTATATTCTATTGGCTATAATGAATACCAGTTTGGTGGCTTCTTCTATTTCCCAACCCAGGCAGTCTACTGCCTTCTTGATGATGAGCCATCCTCTAGTTTCTGTATCAATTATGGCCTCAAAGACTCAGTCTTCAATCTGGCAGATAGTATAAGCTGATATCTTCTAATTGTCTTTACTCTTTTCACTTGAGTCTTCTTAAGCATTATTAGCTTCAATGATTCTCCATCCTTGATCCTTTTTTATATTTGAGATTTCTATTCTTATTTATTGTCTGAAAGTTGGAATTTCTGCCAGTTGGTCAAAGATTGTATTGACTTTTTGATCTTTGAGATCTTTGAAGATATTATACTTAAAAGTCTTGGTCTTATATAACTTCTGCTCTTTCTTTTCTTTACTTGATAGAGTGGTGTTCCAGATAATATCTTCTATTACTTGTTTAAGCTTGGCATCTTGTTCCAGCTCCATATCTTGATCAGCCTCACTTTGCTGGATCTCTTTTTTGATGGCTACTTCTGATTACTTTGTCTATGCTTAGGTCTTCTTCAGAGGCCTGCCTACAGACTTCTTGTAAGGAGTAGCTTGGGTGTCCTTCTTGCTTAAGGTGGCAGGATAAGCTTCTCATTCCTCCTGCTCCTCCTCTGATTCTTCAATCTCCTTGAAGATAATAGTATTTACTTGTTCTTAGTTTCTATATAATATTTTAGTGTAGTTTATTTCTTTTTCTTTATCTTTTTAGTACTTTCCATAACCTTTTAGTATCTTCTGAATGATTAGAAATCCTTTCTTGGCACTAAGCCACAGCCAGAACATTCTTGTCACTTCTATTCTAGTCTTAGCTAGTCATGGAACTTCATGGAATATTGCAGATCTTTATTTGTCATCATTGCCTAGAACCTTCCTTTTGGCATTTTCCATTGATTACTCAGATCCTTCTGGATTCTTCTTTCAGATCTTATATAAATATCCTCTCTGTTCTCTCAAATAAAGCTCAGAATATTTTCTCCCAAAAACTACAAGATCTTCCTGAACTCTTAGTAACTCTTAGAGCTACTTTGAACATCTAGAATTTAGTCACTTCCTCATTTAAGAAACCAGAACCATTATGCTTGGTAGCAGTGGTTAAGTTACACCTTGCCTAAAATAAAAAACCTCTCAAGAAACTCCTCAAGAACTAGTCAAACACCATGTCTATGGATCACAATGCCAATGTCTGTGTAACATTTTAGCATAGTTTATTTCTTTTTCTTTATCTTTCTAGTACTTTCCATAACCTTCCGGCACCTTCCAAATGATTAGAAATCCTTTCTTGGCACCAAGGCATAGCTAGAATATTCCAGTTACATCTATTCTAGTCTTAGCTAGTCATGGAACTTCATGGAACATTGTGGATCTTTATTTGTCATTATTTGTCATCTTTGCCAAGAACTTTCCTCTTGGCATTTCCATTGATTTCTCAGATCCTTCTGGATCCTTCTTTCAGATCTTGTATAAATATCCTCTCTGTTCTTTCGAATAAAGCTCAGAATATTTTCTCTCTGAACCCACAAGATCTTCCTGAACTCTTAGTAACTCTTCGAGCTACTTCAAACCACTAGAACTAAGTTGCTTCCTCATTTAAGAAACCAGAACCATTACACTTGGTAGCAGCGGTTAAGTTACACCTTGCCTAAACAAGAAACCTTTTAAGAAAACCCCTCAAGAACTACTCGAATACTATAGATGCCAATGACTGGGGCAATATCCCTTACAATAACTATATCCCACAGAATACACCCTACATTCAGCAAGAAGAAAAAGAGGAACAGCCAGTCATCTGGGACTCTAGAAAGCCTGCTGCACACTGCACTGGCCCAAATTTCCCAACTTCAAGAACAACTAGATAAGAAGGAGAGCAAAGCTCCTGCGCAGCCTACACCTATACCTACAATGGTATCTCTGACAGCAGTCACTATCAAGCCTCAGAAGCCTGATACCTTTGATGGCCAAAGAGAAGGACTGTCTACCAATGCTTAGTTTTTCCAATTGGAGCAGTATGGAGAACTGACCAATTTGGAAGATACAGTACTAGTCCAATTTGCTGCCACACTTCTCTGAGGAAATACTACAATCTGGTGGCGAAATCATGTCCAGAATATAAGATTCTCTGGCCGAATCAAGGTCTGGGGCAAATTCTCAGATGCCATTCAAGGCCAATTCAAGCCTGTCAACAGCACCAAGGTTGTGCAAGACCACCTGGCAAATGTCAAACAACTCAAGTCTGTGCAAGTATACAATGCACAATTCCTGTCAATTCTACTGGAGCTACCTTATATCACTGAAGACAAGAAGGTCAACAAGTACATCCAAGGTCTCAAAGGACAAACCTGAGTTTGCATTGAACTAGAAGAATCCAAAGATCTAGACATGGCAATGAAAATTACTGATAGGTTTGATATCATCACTATGGCAACCACTTCAAGCAGAAGAGACCACCATTCAACAACAACCATAGAAGGGAGGAAACCAAAGTCAGAACTGTTGGACCTGCCCTCATGGACCTAGACACCATCGACAAGAACAAGAAGAACAAGCTGACACCTGAGGAAAAGGAGTGTCTCAAGAAGGCTGGAGCCTGCTTCTTTTGCCGACAGTCTGGTCATATTGCCACAAAATGTCCCAAGAAGACTACCGAACCCAAGAGGATTCTGGTCCTGTCCAAAGATACTCAAGGTCATCAAGTCAAACAAGAAGTTGTACTCAATTTCATGCGAGTCAATCTCAAGACCCAGATTCCTCAAGTGCAGTCAGAAGGAGCCATTGGTTTGGACCTTCAGTCAGTACAATAAGTCATTATTCCTGCCTATGAAAGAAGGCTCATTCCAACTGGCCTAGCAGTTGAAATACCCAAGGAACACTATGTAAGAATTGCTCTAAGATCTGGTCTCAGTGTCAAGCATTCACTGGATGTTGGTGCTGGAGTCATTGACCCCAACTTCCAAGAAAAGATGCAAGTCCTACTAGTTAACCATAAGAACCAACCTTACACTGTCAATGAAGGTGACAGAATTGCACAGCTCATTCTGGAGCAAACTACCCTACCTACAGTCAAGGAAGTCACCAAGTTGTCTCCAACCAAGTAAGATCAGAAAGGCTTTGGCAGCACTGACCAAGTCGCTAGCATAGTTGAGAACCAAGCCAACTCAATGCTTATCTTCAAGAGTCTAGTCAAAGGTCAAGAACTAGATGTTCTCATAGACAGCAGAGCTATTGGGAACTTCATCAATAAGAATCTTATTGACAAACTCAAGATTCTCACCAAGCCAGCCAGGAAGAATGGTGGAGTTATCACTACTGATGGCACCACTCTACCAATCGACTCAATGCCACCAAACTTCCCCTGAAGATTCAGAAATATTGGGAATGCCTAGATTTTGAAGTGGCACCCCTAGGAGATCATGACCTGATCTTAGGCAAACTCTGGCTTACACGGCATAATCCACACATTGATTGGACCAAGAATGAAGTTACCCTGATTCAAGAAGGAGTCAATATCACAATCAAGCCAGACAAGACTCAGACAAAAACTCCAATTGCCACCCTTTTGGCAATCCAGTTCAAGAAGGCCCTCAAGAAAGCTACTTGTACCTTTGTTGCACTGATTCAACCCAAGAAAGAAAACAAGAAGCTATCAATCAGCGAAAGTGTCAAGCTACTGCTGAACAAGTATAAGGATGTCTTCCCAGACAAGCTACCTGGCTTACCACCATCAAGAGACCATGACCACAAAATCAAGTTGGTACCTGATGCAGCCATATCCAAGAAGAAGATGTACTACATATCACCACTTGAAATTGAAGCAGTCAAGAAGGAACTCAATGAACTCATCAAGCAAGGAGCCATTCAGCCAAGCAAGTCACCCTTTGGCTCCCCAGTCCTGTTTGTCAAGAAGAAGGATAATACCCTACAAATGTGCATAGACTACCACATACTCAACAAGATCACTGTCAAGAATCATTACCCACTGCCTCTCATAGATCAAATCTTTGATGCTCTCAAGAATGCCAAATACTTCACCAAGATTGACCTGACCTCTGGGTATCACCAAATTCGAATCAAGCCAGAAGACATACCCAAAACTGCCTTCATGACACCCTTTGGACTTTACAAATTTCTAGTCATGGTCTTTGGTCTCACCAATGCACCAGCAAACTTCCAAGACCTCATGCAAACTGTCTTCAAGGATCAGCTCTATATCTTTGTACTTGTGTATATTGATGACATCCTGATCTTCAGTGGCACTAAAGAAGAATATCTCAAATATCTCAAATAAGTCCTCAAGAATACAAGCTTTATGCAAAGCTCAAGAAATGTGAGTTCAAGTCGAATACCTTGGACACATTGTATCAGCCAAAGGAATTCAAGTAGACTTAAGGAAAATACAAGCCATTGAACAGTGGCCTGTACCAGCAAGTCTCACTGAACTTAGATTCTTCCTTAGTCTGGCTGGATACTACTGCTGATTTGTCAAGAACTTCTCTGGTATAGCAGAATCTTTAACAAATCTCCTGCGAAAGTAACCCAACTCTGATCTCTATGTTTCCTACATCTGAGACACCTTCTATCAACAAGTTTTTCAAGAACTCAAGAACCGCCTGACCCATGCACCTGTCCTTAGAAACATAGACCTGAACTTGAAGTTCACTATCACTACTGATGCATCCAACTTTGCAATTGGTACAGTCATTTCTCAAGATAATGGACAAGGACACAGACCCATTGCATTCAAGTCAAGGAAATTGTCCCCTGCAGAACAAAAGCTAGCCACTCATGAAAAGGAACTCCTGGCAATCATTCATGCCCTCAAGACCTAGCGATACTACCTAGAAGAAGTTGAGTTTGATGTGATCACAGATTATAGATCCCTTCAGTACATCAATACCCAACCAACTCTTTCCCGTCAACAAGCCAAGTGGAGTCAGTTACTTCAGACCTTTATTCCGAACATCATCTGCAAGCCTGGCAAAACCCTGGTTGTACCAGATGTACTCTCAAGAAGGCCTGACCTTGTTGCAATTTTACAAGTCACTGTGGTATCTGAATTCCTTAACCAGATCAAGATAGCATACGAACAAGACTCTCTGATTCTACAAAAGGATACCAAGGAATTCAAAGACAAGTACACCTTCAAGGACAACCTCGTGTACCATCAAGACAAGGTCTATATTTCTGCCAACCCTGAACTATGGTATAAGATCCTTCATGAACATCATGACTCCCCACTAGCTGGTCACCTTGGAACTGAGAAGACCATCAAGAACATTCAATGAGACTACTACTGGCCCAACATGCTCAAGGAAATCAAGAAGTATGTTCAAAGCTACAATCTTTGTCAAAGGAACAAGTCAAGCAACCAAATGCCTGCTGGTCTTCTGCAACCCTTGCCAATTCTGACCAAGAAGTTCGAGCAAGTCACAATGGACTTCATTGTATAACTCCCATGAATCAAATCAGGTTATGATACCATCATTGTGTTTGTGGACTGCCTGATCAAGATCACTATCGCTGAGCCAACCACAACCAATACCACTGCCCCTGAGATTGCTAGAATCTTCTTCAAGTCTGTCTTCCGCCAATATGGACTCTCCCAAGTAATTGTCAGTGACTGCAATCCCAAATTCACAAGTCACTTCTGGCAAGCACTCTTTAAGACCCTTGGAACTCAAATCGCTATGTCCACTGCCTTCCATCCTCAAACTGATGGACAAACTGAGCAAATGAACAAAATACTTGAACAAATGCTCAGAAACTATGTGTCTTATGAGCAAGATGATTGGGACCACTACCTGACCTATACTGAGTTTTCCTACAACAATGCAGTCTAATCATCTACTGGTCTTTTCCCTTTTCAGCTACTACACAGTCAAAACCCTGAGACCCCTGCAAGTCTAGTCTCATTCCAGCAATCCAGTCACACACAAGTTCCCAATGCTCAGAACCTTATCAACAAAATGGATTCTCTTCTCAAGATCACAACCGCGAATCTACTAAAGGCTCAACAATATCAAGCTAAGTATGCAGACAAGAAACATCATGATGTCACCTACACTATTGGAGATATGGTTCTACTCAAAGCCAACAACATCAAGGTTCAATCTCAAGTCAACTGCCAGTCAGCCAAATTCCAACCCAAGTACCTTGGACCCTTCAAGATCACCAAGCAAGTCTCTACCTACTCTTACCATCTCAGTCTACTATCAACCATGCGAATATATCCAGTATTTCATGTGTCACAACTCAAGGCCTGGAACCAGTCACCCCCTTACCCTAGCCAAATTTCGATACCTTCAGTACCAGTTATGGTTCAAGACTACATTGAGTACAAAGTTGAGAAAATCTTAGACAAACAAGTCTGATACCATTGCACAGAATACCTAGTCAAGTGGATGGGCTACCCTGAATATAATGCTACCTGGGAATCTGCCACCAATCTTAAGAACTCTCAAGATCTCATTTAAGAGTTTGAGCAAAAAGGAACTCATTGACTACCTATGAGGTTCTCCCCTTAGATAGTAGATGACATACTGTACTGATCAGGTACATTACACATCAGGGCACTCTAAGGAATATAGCATCAGCAACAAGACTTACAGAAGAACTCTGTAAACCCTGTGACTAATGAGGTTCAAACCAGTTCTCATCCAATCAAAATGATACTTTGGCTCTTGTCTTATATAAGGATGGTCAGTCCTTGCCAATGAGCCAATATATTTTATTTGTATTTCCTTTTTGTTTTATTTTTTTGTGTTACCTTCCGAATTCAATGAGGACATTGATTCTTAAGGAGGAGAAGATGTAACATTTTAGCATAGTTTATTTCTTTTTCTTTGACTTTTTAGTACTTTCCGTAACCTTCTAGCACCTTCCACATAATTACAAATCCTTTCTTGGCACTAAACCACAGCTAGAACATTCTAGTCACTGCTATTCCTATCTTAGCTAGTCACAGAACTTCATAGAATATTGCAGATCTTTATTTATTATCATTTGCCAAGAACCTTTCTCTTGGCATTTTCATTGATTACTCAGATCCTTCTGGATCCTTCTTTCATATCTTGTATAAATATCCTCTCTGTTTTTTCAAATAAAGCTGAGAATATTTTCTCTCTGAATCCACAAGATCTTTCTGAACTCTTAGTAACTCTTCAAGCTACTTCGAACCACTAGAACTAAGTCACTTCCTCATTTAAGAAACCAGAACCATTATAGCCTGGGACAATAATACCTACAATACCTACAATACTTATGTCCAACAGAATGCTCTCCACATTCAGTAAGAAGAAGATAACAAAATTCCTAACCAGTCATCTGAGACTCTAGAAAGCCTGTTGCACACTGTACTGGCTCAGATTTCCCAACTTCAAGACTGATTGGACAAGAAGAAGAGCAAAGCTCCTGTATAGTCTACACCTATACCTATAATGGTATCTCTGACTGTAGTCACCATCAAGCCTCAGAAGCCTGATATCTTTAATGGCCAAAGAGGAGGACTGTCTACTGATGCTTGGCTTTTCCAATTAGAGCAGTATGGAGAACTGACCAATTTGGAAGAAGCAGTACTAGTTCAATTTGCTGCCACACTTCTCTGAGGGAATGCTGCAATCTGATAGTGAAATCATATTTAGAATACAAGATTTTCTGACTGAATCAAGGTCTGGGGTGAATTTACAGATGCTATTAAAGACTAATTCAAATCTGTCAACAGTACCAAGGTTGTGCAAGACTGCCTGGCAAATGTCAAACAACTCAAGTCTGTACAAGTATACAATATACAATTCCTGTCAATTTTACTGGAGCTACCTCATGTCACTAAAGACAAGAAGGTCAACAAGTACATCTGAGGTCTCAAAGGACAAACTTGAGTTCATGTTGAACTTGAAGAACCCAAAGACCTAAACACTGCAATGAAAATTACTAATAGATTTGACATTATTACCTATGGCAACCGCTTCAAGCAGAAGAGACTGTCATTCAACAACAACCACAGAAGAGAGGAAACCAAAGTCAGAACTGTTGGACCTGCCTTCATGGATCTAGACACCATCAATAAGAACAAGAAGAATAAGCTTACACCTAAGGAAAAGGAGCACCTCAAGAAGGCTGAAGAAGCCTGCTTCTTTTGCTAACAGCCTGGCCACATTGCTACAAAATGTCCCAAGAAGACTACTGAATCCAAGAGGATCCTGGTCCTGTCCAAAGACACTCAAGGTCATCAAGTCAAACAAGAGGTTGTACTCAATTTCATGTAAGTCAACCCTAAGGCCCAGATTCCTCAAGTATAGTCAGAAGGAGCCATTGGTTTAAATCTTCAGTAAGTATAACAAATCACTATTTCTGCCCATGAAAGAAGACTCATACCAACTGGCCTAGTAGTTGAAATACCCAAGGAATATTATGCAAGAATTGCACCAAGATCAGATCTTAGTATCAAGCACTCACTAAATATCAGTGATAGAGTTATTGACCCTGACTTCCGAGAAGAAATGCAAGTCCTACTAGTCAACTACAAGGACCAGTCTTATACTGTCAATGAAGACGACAGAATTATACAGCTCATTCTAGAGCAAGCTACTCTACCTGCTATCAAGAAAGTCACCAAGTTGTCTTCAACCAAGTGAGATCAGAAAGGCTTTGGCAGCACTGATCAAGTTGCTAGCATAGCCAAGAACCAAGCCAACTCAATGCTCATCTTCAAAGGTCTAGTCAAAGGTCAAGAACTAGATGTTCTTATAGACAGCAGAGCTGTTGGGAACTTCATCAACAAGAATCTCATTGACAAGCTCAAGATCCTTACCAAGCCAGCCAGTAAGAATGATGGAGTTATCACTGCTGATGGCACTACTCTACCAATTAACTCAATTGCTGCCAAACTTCCCCTGAAGATTCAGAAGTATTGGGAATATTTAGATATTGAAGTGGTACCCCTAGGAAATTATGACCTGATCTTAGGCAAACCCTGACTTACCCAATATAACCCATATATTAATTGGACCAAGAATGAAGTTACCCTGATTTAAGATAGAGTCAACATTACCATTAAGCCAGACAAGACTCAGACAAAAACCCCAATTGCCACCCTTTCAGAAAAAGGCCCTAAAGAAAGCTACCTGTGTCTTTGTTATACTGATCTGACTCAAGAAAGAAGACAAGAAGCTATCAATCAGTGAAAGTATCAAGCTACTGCTAAATAAGTACAAGGATGTCTTCCCAGACAAGCTACCTGGTCTACCACCTTCAAGAGACCATGATCACAAAATCAAGCTAGTACCAGATGCAGTCATACCCAAGAAGAAGATGTACCACATGTCACTACTTGAAATTGAAGCAGTCAAGAAGAAACTCAATAAACTCATTGAGCAAGGAGCCATTTAGCCAAGAAAGTCACCCTTTGGCTCCCCAGTCCTATTTGTCAAGAAGAAGGATAATACCTTGTGAATGTGCATAGACTACCACATACTCAACAAGATTACCATCAAGAATCATTACCCACTGCCACTCATCGACCAAATCTTCAATGCTCTCAAGAATGCCAAATACTTCACTAAGATTGACCTGATCTCTGGGTATCACCAAATTCACATCAAATCAGAAGATATATCCAAGACAGCATTCATGATACCATTTGGGCTGTATGAATTTCTAGTCATGGCCTTTGGTCTCACTAATGTACCAGCAACCTTCCAAGACCTTATGCAGACTGTCTTCAAGGATTAGCTCTATATCTTTGCACTTGTGTACATTGATGACATCCTGATCTTCAGTGGTACTGAAGAAGAACATCTCAAACATATTGAACAAGTCCTCAAGATCCTATATGAATACAAGCTTTATGCAAAGCTCAAAAAGTGTAAGTTCTTCAAAGATCAAGTTGAATATCTTGGACACATTGTATCAGCCAAAGGAATTCAAGTAGACCTAAGGAAAATACAAGCTATTGAACAGTGACCTATACCAGTAAGCCTCACTGAACTTAGGTCCTTCCTTAGCTTGGCTGGATACTGCCATCAATTTGTCAAGAACTTCTCTGGCATAGCAGAATCTTTGACAAACCTCCTGTGAAAGAACCCAACTCTGACCTCTATGTTTCCTACATCTGAGATACTTTCTATTAATAAGCCTTTCAAGAACTCAAGAACTACCTGACCCATGCATCTATCCTTAGAAATATGGACCCAAACTTGAAGTTCACTATCACTATTAATGCATCCAACTTCACAATTGGTGCAGTCATCTCTCAAGATGATGGACAAGAACACAGACCCATTGCATTCCAGTCAATAAAATTGTCCCCTGCAGAACAAATGCTAGCCACTCATGAAAAGGAACTCCTGGTAATCATTCATGCCCTCAAGATCTGGTGACACTATCTAGAAGGAGTTGAGTTTGACATAATCACAGATCACAGATCTCTTTAGTACATCAACACTCAACTAACTCTTTTCTATCAACAAGCCAAGTAGAGTCAGCTACTTCAGACCTTTATCCTGAACATTATCTATAAGCCTGACAAAACCCTAGTTGTACCAGATGTGCTCTCAAGAAGACCTGACCTTGCCACCATCTTATAAGTTACCATGGCATCTGAATTCTTTAACCAGATCAAGATGGCATATGAACAAGACTCTCTGGTTCTATGAAAGAACACCAAGGAATTTAAGGAAAAGTACACTCTCAAGAACAATCTCATATACTATTAAGACAAGGTCTATATTCCTGTCAACTCTGAACTATGATACAAGATTCTTTATGAACATCATAACTCCCTACTAGCTAGTCACCTTGGAACAAAGAAGACCATCAAGAATATTTAACGAGACTACTACTGGTCAAACATGCTCAAGGAAATCAACCTTTGCCAAAGAAATAAGTCAAGCAACCAAATGTCTACTGGTCTTCTGCAATCCTTGCTAATTCCAACCAAGAAGTTTGAGCAAGTCACAATGGACTTCATTGTACAACTCCCATGAACCAAATCAGACTATGATGCCATCATCATATTTGTAGACTGCCTGATCAAGATCACAATCACCGAGTCAATCACAACCAATGCCACTGCCTCTGAAATTGCTAGAATCTTCTTCAAGTCTGTTTTCCACCAATATGGACTTCTCAAAGTAATCATCAGTGACCATAACCCCAAATTCACAAGTCACTTCTAGCAAGCACTCTTCAAGACTCTTGGAACTCAAATTGCTATATCTATTATCTTCCACCCTCAAACTGATGGACAAACTGAGCAAATGAACAGAACACTTGAACAAATGCTCAGAAACTATGTATCTTATGAGCAAGATGATTGGGACTACTATCTGACCTATGCTGAGTTCACCTATAATAATGTAGTCTAATTATCTATTGGTCTTTTCCCTTTTCAGTTACTACACAGTCAAAATTCCAAGACCTCTGCAAGCCTAATCTCATTCCAGCAACTCAGTCATACACAAGTCCCCACTGCTCAGAACCTTATTGACAAAATGGATTCCCTTCTCAAGATTGTAACCACGAATCTGCAGAAAGCTCAACAACATCAAGCTAAGTATACAGATAAGAAATATTATAATGTCATCTACTCTATTAGAGATATGGTTCTACTCAAAGCCGATAACATCAAGGCTCAATCTCAAGTCAACCATCAGTCAGTCAAATTCCAACCCAAGTACTTTGGACCCTTCAAGATCACTGAGCAAGTCTCTACCTACTCTTACCATCTCAGTCTACCATCAACTATACAAATATATCCAGTATTTCATATATCACAACTCAAGGCCTAGAACCAGTCACCCCCTTACCCTGGCTGAATTCTGACACCCTCCACACCAGTTATGATTGAAGACCATGTCAAGTACAAAGTCAAGAAAATCTTAGACAAATAAGTCTGATACTATTATATAGAATATCTAGTCAAGTGGATGGGCTATCCTGAATATAATACTACCTGGGAACCTGTTGCCAATCTCAAGAACTCTCAAGACCTCATTCAAGAGTTTGAGCAAAAAGAAACTCATTGACTGCCTATGAGATTCTCTTCTTAGATAGTAGATGATATACTGTACTGATCAGGTACATTATATATCAGGGCACTCTAGGGAATACAGCATCAGTAACAAGACACATAGAAGAACTCTGTAAACCCTGTAACTAATGAGGTTCAAACCAGTTCTTATTTGATCAAGATGATACTTTGGCCCTTGCCTTATACAAGGATGGCTGGTCCTTATCAATGAGTCAATATATTTTATTTGTCTTTTCTTGTAATTTTATTTCTTATATTACCTTTCAAATTCAATGAGGACATTGATTCTTAAGGAGGAGGAGATGTAATATTTTAGCATAGTTTATTTCTTTTTCTTTATCTTTCTAGTACTTTCTATAATCTTCTAGTATCTTCTGAATGATTAGAAATCCTTTCTTGGCACTAAGCACAGCCAGAACATTCTTATCACTTCCATTCTAGTCTTAGCTAATCATAGAACTTTATGGAATATTGCAGATCTTTATTTATCATTATTGCCAAGAACCTTCCTCTTGACATTTTCCATTGATTACTCAGATCCTTCTGGATCCTTTCAGATCTTGTATAAATATCCTCTTCCAGAAACCACAAGATCTTCCTGAACTCTTAGTAACTCTTAAAGCTACTTTGAACATTTAGAATTTAGTCACTTCTTCATTTAAGAAATCAGAACCATTATATCCTAGCTATATTGTTTGGTTGAGCCTTATGTTTGGTTTCTGTCATATACTCTGAGGTATAATGGTCTTCTTCTTTATATTTATAGTATGTTACTGGTCATCTTTTATTTGTGATAGCAAACTTCTGTACTGGCTACTTCTTAAATATCACTGAGATATATAGTTATTTCTGCAAACTGTTTGGCCACTTCCTCCATTGGATTGGCCTTTCTTAGTTCTTGAGATAGTAGTTATTATTGTTGAACATTTCTGTTAATTATAGCAGTTGAGACTATATGGGTATTCCTTGGTTTGATTTTTACTCTTGTTACTCTTTCCATTGTATAGCCTTATGGGTGCCTGGCAGTCCAGTATCTTTGAGTATAGGTAACTTTCTGTGCCAGGTCCAGTGATACTAGAGTAGATTGAATGGCTAAGGTGATTTCTTAGTGGATATCTTTCATAAAGGTATTTTTGGCCACTTAGTCTTAAACTACATCTGGGTAGTTAGCAAGGACTATTTGATGTCGGATCCTTGTATAGAATATATTTAGGTCTTTAGACATTCCTTGATAGATAGTGTTCAATTGATTCTTGAGAGCTTATTTGATTTCATCAGTATAGTAGATATTTTGGAGCTAGGTTTTCATAGTTAACAGTATCACTGGATCATCAGCTCCTACATAATTGACTATGGTGAAAGCAGTTCTTACTGAACTTTGAAGGCTTACAGAGAGTAGGGCTACTTACTGTACTGCAGTTAGGGTCCTAACAGTAGCATATTGCTCAAAATCATCAATGAAGATGATAATTGATTTGTCAGAGATATATCCATAGAATATAGGTGGTCTTATATCCATTCTATCTAATTGTATTATATGGGTTCTTGTAGTGGTTATTTGTTATTTAGCTTGAAAGTGAGGGATTCATCTTGAATCACTAGCTAATAGATACTAAGTTGTAATATAGTGGATACTAAACTTAGCAAGTATATCACATTTCTTTATCTTAAATTTTTATCTTCTTGACTCTCAGAGTCAGTAGTTCCTTAAGGCAGAATATGTTTATGAGATATTTCTGAAGATCCTTTATCAGTATACTTATTCTTTTTTTAATACTTTTGATCTGAGATTTATTCACTCTAAGATACTGAAATATTTATACAAGTTTGTTAGCTATGAGGTGGTTGAGTTATATAGCTAAGTTATGAGTCATTTTACTATTTAGTAAAATAATTTTGATATTGATAAAATAATCTTACTATTAGTAAAATACTATACTATATCAGGTCTTCAATTTTGACATTGGCAAAATGTTTTAGAGATTGGTGAAATTGGAGACTGCTAACTATAAGACTATACTAATTTGGGACTAGTTGCAATCAAATGTCTATTCCTTATTCCTTCTTTCAAATTTGGCTCTACTATCACAATAGTAATCTTCTATATAAATAATATTTCTAATATTATT